>VYZP01025042.1:0-107035 GCA_013400635.1 Hypocryptadius cinnamomeus
CAGTGAGTGGCAGGACACTGCAAAGTCCTTGGATGGCCGGGTGCTGGCCTTGGGCAGGGCACAGGAGCTGGGCCAGGTCCTGCTCTGGCCGTGTGTGTCCGGGTCCCCAGGGCTCTGAGCCCAGGAACAAGGGCTCTCTGTGTCCCGCTGGCTGCCCAGCCCTGGGCTCTGCAGCGCCTGACACCAGCCGGTTTCTCCCTCTCCCTGGAGCTCTCTCCATCCCTCCTCCTTCCTGTGGTGTTTGAGATCACCCTACTTTCAGGGAAGAGTAAAAAAGATGTTACATGTGAATGGCAGCGTGCACCCAGGTTAAATCCCCCGTGCAGGGCATCTTCTCTGGTGTTTTTATATTTGCACCCCAAAGCCATAAGGATTTCCTGACTTGCCCTATGCTTTGTGGGATGAGGGAGCATCCTGTAGGATCCTGTGTTCCCACATGCTCAGTGGGGGACAGAAGCACCATCTGTGATTGCAGGGGTGGACTCCCAGGACTTGCTTTTAAGGCAGGAGCTGCCAGAAAATGATTGAACACAGACCCCTCAGCTTCTAAATCCTGCAGATGGGATCCTCATTTTTCCTTGCTGCGGGCTGGTGCCCCATGTGGGGACAGCTCTGGAACAGGCAAGGGCAGCCCAGAGCTCCTTCCTGCCTGTCTCTGCCTGCTGGGCTGTGGGATCTGGCTCAGGATTGGCACTGGAGCTGTTCCTGGTCTGGAACCAGCACCTTTGGTGTGGAGGGATTTGGGAAGCACAGCCACGCTGGCTGCTCCCTGCCTGCAGCATGTGTGGCTGGGAGAGCACGGCTGGGCATGATGTGGCAGTGCTGTGCCTGTGGCTGGGGACCTAAAATGGCTTTTTTCCTCTCCTTAAGATAAAATTAGCTGAGTCCTAACCACTTGGAGAGCCTGTCCTCCTCGAGCAGGCCAGGGAGTGGGTTTTGGAAGGGAGTTGGTCACTCAGCATCCATGTTGGGGCACAGATACTTGAAAAATGCTTCTTCCTTGTCATTCATTTAAAGCAGTGGGTGCTGCCTGTCAGCTGTGGCATGAGCTCAGTGGGGCAGAGGCTGCTGGGCTCACCCTGCTCTGTCAGGAGTTGTAGGAGCAGTGTTTGCAGTCCCCACTGACATGCAGATCCCCCTCTCTGCTCCCCACATCTTCCCCACTGTCCCCAGCCTCAGCATCGTTCTGGGGTCGTGCATCTGTCCTTGTGCCACAGCTGATGTCCCTTTGGGCATGGCCTCTCTGTGCATGTTCCAGCCCCAGGGTGAGGCCCCTCCATCCCAGACTCCTGAACAGGTCTCCCCTCTTTCCCCTGCTGAGCCAGGATCTCTGCCAAGGATCTGAAGAACATGCTGTCTCAGGTCAACTACCGGGTCCCCAACATGAGGTTCCTGCGGGAGAGACTCACGGTGAGTGTGTGACCCCTCCACTCTGCCCCTCAGCAGTCCATTGTCTGCCTTTGAACAAAAACTGGTGGTGGTTCAACTCCCAGGGAGTGTTTGCATATTGTAGAGCCTCCCAGCCTTTCCTGGGAGGGCCCCCACCCACGGTGGTGACTGAAGAGGTGCCAGCTCCCACTGGGTGCCACACCCTGGCCCATTTGTGGCCAGCACCCTCTCCTTACCCCACCCTGCCTCCCACACTCCCCTCATTGCTCCTGGCTCCACTCATGGGCTGGTGCTGGTGGGGTAGAGTTCAGGCCAGCTACCAGCTCCTGTATCCTGGCTCTGGCACCCACTGCCAGCGAGCAATGCTCTGCCAGCATCACCACTGACCTGGGCATGAAGGGTCATCTCATGGTGACCAGCTGCTCCCACCAGCACAGAACTCCAAGGCCAAAGAGTGGTGCATCCAAAGGAGAGCACACACTTTGGATCTTGCAGTTTCCAGACACTTCAGATATTCTGGGCAAACAAAAAGATCAAATTATCCTTTTGTAAGTATTCAGTAAGTGGTGACACTTTATCAATGTGTGGGTTGCCTTGGTGTGGGTGAGCTTGGGGAATTGTGAAACTCATTTTAGGTTGTGCCTGTGCCCTGGGCACTGCAGGGTCCCACTGGCCCCAGCAGAGACTGTGGCAGATTTGTTAGGATTGGAAAAACCCTCTAAAATCATTGAGTCCAAGCATTACCCAGCATTGCCATGTCCACTAAACCATGTCCCCAAGTGCCACATCCACATGTTTTTTGAGCATGTGCAGGGATGGTGACTCCACCACTGCCTGGGCAGCTTGTTCCAATGCCTGACCACTGTTTTCATGAATTTTTCAAAATATCCAATCTAATCCTCCCCTGGCACAACTTGAGGCCATTGTGCAGGAGACAAAGTCTGAATGGGTTTTGGCCTTTTTCCCCTCCTTCTTTCCCCAGGGATTCTGGTGGGAAGAGACATTCCTTAAGCCACGCAGAGTTACCTGTGGCCTCTGTAAAACCTCTGGTTTGATTTGTGTTTCAGGATGTGGAGCAGAGGAACGGGGATATCACGTACGGGCAGTTTGCACAGCTCTACCGCAGCCTGATGTTCAGCGCCCAGAAAACAGTAAGAGCTGAATTCTCCAGGGGAGGAGAGGGAGAGGAGAAACCATATTTGTTACTGGGCATTCCCACTTAATTGACTTTTTAACCCTGCTGCCCTCGGGGTGAGCTCTTCTCTTGGGAGTAAAGAAGTTACCAAGTGCAAACCTAATGCTTGTGCTTCTTCTTTTGCAGATGGATGTCCCGTTCTTGGAAAGGTGGATAATTCTCTGTGTTTTCTTGGGAAGGGGCTGTTTTCTTTTGCTCCATAACATGCTTTGGGGCCTGCAGCAGCATGTTGAGATGAGGCATTATGCACTCCTCCTGCTCCTGTGCTGCCTGTGGTTCTGTGCTCTGAACAAGCACCATTGCTATAGACACTAGCTCAGGGCAGGGAGGGATCTCTCCCTTCCAGACATCCCAGTGGGATCCAGCTCGGGTCAGATGGTTGGTGTGAAGTGATCAGACCTTGAGCCATCTCCCAGGGATTATGCTTGTGGTGGCTGCAGAGCCCTCCCCACGCAGGCAGTGCCTCTGGTGCCATTGCCAGCTGTGCCCTTCCCTGCCCTCTGCTCACCTTGGCTGTGATAGAAAGAGCTTGAATTTAGACACAGGAGCTAAAGAGTGAAACACTTACTGACTTCTCCAGGTAATTTCCAGTGGTTTCCTTCCTTTTTTTTTTTCCTATAACTATAGAAAAGAGATGTCAAGACCCTCAGCAGAGCATCTGGCTCATCCCTCTGCCCAGGACAGCCAGCACTGCCCAGTCTGCTTTGGATTTTGTGGTGTTAGTGCCCAGCATGGCCCTTGGCTGTGACTTGGCATTGGCATGGCCTTGGCATTGTGACTCACAGCAGTCATGGACCAGTCTCTCGAGATTATCAGCTACAAACAGTTCCCTTCTTCATTCCCTGTGTCTTGCCACCATGGGCCCATGTTCTCTGCATACCTGTAGGTCTGTCCTGTCTGCAGTCACCTCTTAACTGCCCTGCGCCTATTTAGTTCTTTACACTCAGGTTTGGTTTGAACCCCTATTTTTTTTTTTTTTCATTAATCCATCCCTTTAATGGTTTTTGCTGCCCTTCACCAGAGTTTCATGTTATCATGCCCTTGTCAGTGTGAACCCTGCACTGCTCCTGGAGTAGTCCCTGGTTCTGGGATGTGGACATGTGTTTGCTCTCCTCAGCTCTCTGCTCATCCTACTCTGCTCCTTCAGTGCTGCACACTCAGGGCACATCTGGCTGCATGTGCCAGGGAGGTGGCAGATGGCATCTCACATGAGGTGCTGCACTAGTGACTGAAGCTTCTCTCTCTCTGCTTGTCAGGGGTGCAGAAAGGTCTGAGCACTTCAGGGTGTCACTGCTGGAGCTGCAGAAGTTTTTGCTGGAGTACCAGAGGGTGAGCTCAGCACAGGCAGTGGGGAGGGACAATGGGGTAGGCACTGGTGACATTAGGGGTCCAGTGCTCCGAGGGTAGCCTTGCTGTGGGGCTGGGATGATTGGGCTGTGGGCTGCTCTGCCTGGCATAGCTCATCCTTCTGGAGCAGGAGGTGTTGTAGGGGAAGTGCTGGGGAGGGCAAACCTGAACTCAGCTAGGCACCCTGGCCAGAAAAGGAACCAGGATATCTGGGGGGAGTGGGGGTCCCAGGAGGCAGGAACTGATCAGTGGAGGTTGACCCAGTCCCTGTGACCTCAGCTGGTTACCAAAGGTTTGCTGCAGCCACGAAGTCATGTCCATCCTGTTGCTCAGGATGTGTCAGCAGTTCCTGAGAAGCAGCTGATAGATTCAGCTGCTGATTCTTCAATTTAAAAGCAATCCTGGGTCACTCAGCAAGCACAGCATGCATGTGCAGACACACACACAGAGGCACCAGCTGTGCATTTGTGGGCAGCACAGACCCCTTGGCTCTTGCCAGGTTCCTGTCTCATTGCTGGTCCTCTCCAGGAGGGCAGGGCTGGCTGGCAAAAGCCCTGCCATGGCTCATAGCTCCTGCTCTGCCCTGTCCCCCACTGCCACCTCCCTGCCTGTGGTCTGCAGCCAGCAGGGAGTTAACCAGTGGGGAGATGCAGTGTTTTGGTGGCTAATGAAAGAAACTCAAGGAGAGAGAGCCAAAGGAAGCTGGGTTGGCTTCTGGTGCTGAAGGAGGAGGGATGGCAGATGTTGTTCAAAGGAGCCATGGGAGAGAAAAATGCACGGCATTGAGAAAACAAAGCCCAGTCAGAAGCAGGGCAGATTTCCTCCTTGTGTGCTCTCCAGCATTTGTGCTGACAGTTGAGTTCCTGGCAGAGATGGTCTTGCATCAAAAACCGCCTCCTTAATGGTTAAAGCTTCCAAGTGGATGAGCTGCATGTGGTTTGCAGTAATACATTCTGAAATGGCTTCTTTTATGTTTCCCCTGGGCTTTGCAGGAGCTCTGGGCTGCAGATACCCTTCAGGTACAGGAATTCATGTTCAACTTCCTGAGAGATCCTTTGAGGGAGATTGATGAGCCTTATTTCTCCCTGGACGAAGTAAGACACCTTGAAGGTGGCGTGTGTGGAGTGGGGTGATGCAGGGGATGGCATCCCTGGTGTGATGTGTGCTGTGGTGTGACAGCTCTGCTGTCTGTGCCTTTGCTGCAGGGTGGGGGTGCTGGAAGGGTCACAGCTCCTGGGAGCTGTGTGGCTCTGGGAGATGGACGTGGTTGGCACAGGGAATGGCTTCTGGGCTGTCCTTTTGTGCTGAGTGTGTGCAGCTGGGAGTACTCACCAGGCAGTTCATCTGGAGGAGGAGAGGGGCTGCCTTTGGCTTAAGGCTGCCTTGGGGTATGTAAGGATCTCTTCAAAGCAAAAAGAGCTGAATAAAGAATAAAAACAGCTAGAGATGACCATGTCACTGGCATTCTGGACTAAGCCAAGGTCCCTTGACCCACATGGCCTTAGTAAGCTATTGCCTGCCATGTGAGCTGCAAAATAAAATGCAGAGCCATTAATTTGTCTCTAGCTAGGTCAAAGGGTCTGGCACACAGATATCTGGCAGAGCTCAGAGGGTAGGTGGCAGTGCCCAAGCTGTGGTCACTCAGGCACCCTGGCTCATGTAGCTGGTGTGCTGTGGGGCAAGATGAAGCAATCTGTGCTGGATGTCTGCTGGCACAGAATGGGAGATGTGTGTGAAGCTAAACCACAGCAGCTGGCTCCTCTGCATCATTAACACGTTTCTGTTTCTTCCTGAGCAGTTTCTCACCTTCCTGTTTTCCAAAGAGAACAGCATCTGGAACTCACAACTGGACATGGTGTGTCTGGAGAACATGAACAACCCTCTCTCCCATTACTGGATCTCCTCCTCACACAACACGTAAGGACAAGGGGAGGGCTCTCTCCACCAGCTGCTCTCAGCATCCTTTTCTCATGCTAGGGTGGGAGTATTTTGCCTGATTCCAGTGATGGGTCAAAAAGGCTTTTCCAAACCAAGGCCAGTACATCAGAGACCTTCCTCTTGGTGCTTCCGTCCTCCTTTCTGTCATAGCCATAAATGTTTTGCTCAGGCACTGTCAGCAGCACAGATCTGCACAGGCCTTCATGTGCCTTCATGTCCTTAGCTGTTGCTCTGGTAATTTCTCACCATTAGCACTGTCATTCTCCAGAGCTTCTCAGGACAGATGTGATAAACCCTGTCAGGCTGAAATTGGCCATTTTCCGCTCTCTGCTTCTAGAATAATTTTGCAGGAACTGATTTCTGTGTAGACAGGCTCTGTCTGTGCTCTGTGTTCATGCTAACCCAAATTTAAAGGACTGAGAGCCTAATTCAGCTGAGCAGCCCTGAGGGCAGGCAGTGAGATCCTGTCTGCCTGCAAGAGCTCATCTAACCCTGCTCTCAGGCTGCAGGGGGCTCTTTGTGGCACCAGTACTGATATTGCTGTCAGAGGTTTGTCTCAGGAGCTGGGGCTGGACCTCAGAGGAGTGCTGGCAGCCCCTTGCAGCAGGGGCGGAGCTGAACCCCTCACCCAGGAAAGAGGCAGGTGTGGAGAAGCACCACTCCTGCCATTCCCATGTGGCAGGGGCAGGTCCACAGTGTCCCAGCAGACACCTGTGCCCACAGTGGGCTTGTCACTGTGCTGATGTGTTGTCTCACCTGGAAGGTACCTGACGGGGGATCAGTTCTCGAGCGAGTCCTCGCTGGAGGCCTACGCCCGCTGCCTGCGCATGGGCTGCCGCTGCATCGAACGTGAGTACCCGGGCTGGCCCTTCTGTCTGTCATCACAGCAGCTTGTGGTGCTCAGGGGAGGCTTTGCAAGGAAGGCAGAGCTGAAGGTCGGCCTGGCCAGTGGCAACATTAACACCATGATGTGCAGAAAGAGCTGAGGTCGTTTGCT
Source organism: Hypocryptadius cinnamomeus (assembly GCA_013400635.1). Lineage (NCBI taxonomy): Eukaryota > Metazoa > Chordata > Aves > Passeriformes > Zosteropidae > Hypocryptadius > Hypocryptadius cinnamomeus. The sequence goes on from VYZP01025042.1 coordinate 6,867, forward strand.
TTGTGGGACTGGGTGATCTGTACCCAAGGTTTTGGTCCCACTGAAAGATCAGGCTCACTGATCTTTCACTGATCACCTCACTCCTTTATTGCCTTCCAGTAGATTTCCCAGCAGCACCTGGCTCAGTCCATCTCATGTCCATGTCTTGCCTCTGTTCCAGCCTTTGGGCTAAGTTTCCACTGTGGGTCTCTTTCAGTGGATTGCTGGGACGGTCCCGATGGCATGCCGGTCATCTACCACGGACACACCTTAACCACCAAGATCAAGTTCTCTGATGTCCTGGTCACTATCAAGGAGCACGCCTTTGTCACCTCTGAGTGAGTACAGAAGGACTTCAGCTAGCAGAGCAGAGAGAGGGTGGAGCCAAGGCTGTAGCAAAGTGAAGCTCACTTTTTCTAGAGCTGCAACAGAAGGCCTGGATGTGGTGGGAAGGAAGTGTGTCATGTCTGTCAGCCAAAGGGTGAATTTTCCCAGAAAAATGTTGTGAGAGAGAGGGTTTTGGGTAAACCCCAGTAGTTTTCCAGTCCTTCTCCACCCTGTGCACTCCTGAAGGGTGGCTACAGGCAGCACGGATGGCTGTTGATGTGAGCTGCTCCTGGAGGGCACAGAGGCCAGGCTTTTAGACAGAGCTCAGAAGTCCTTGGTTCCATCCAGATCCCATGCTGGTTTTGATAGCTCTGCTCCTTCTCTCAGTTTCCCCGTCATTCTGTCCATTGAGGACCACTGCAGCATTGCTCAGCAGAGGAACATGGCTCAGAATTTCAAGAAGGTTTTTGGAGACATGCTCTTGACCAAACCAGTCGATATTTCTGCTGATGGCCTTCCATCTCCAAACCAGCTCAAGAGGAAGATTCTCATCAAGGTGAATTCCCTTGCCCAGCAAGGCTCCTAAGTGAGGGCATGGGGTGAGAGTATGGGACTGAAGGCAGCTGCCTTTGGAAGGGGGTGGTTGGCAGTGTAGGGTTGGAAGTGGAGACCTGATGCTAAGAACAACTGGATACAAAAAAGCTCTCTCACTTCAGGGAATCTGCTGGGAAATGAGCTCAGCAGCTGGGTGCTGCCTTTCTTTGAGGGCATGGGGGATGTTGGTATTTTTGCTTGAGGAACCACCTTGGGAAGAAGGGGTGGGACTTCAGTGCTGTTTGATGATCCCTGTGGCATGAGTCTTGTTTGTTCTAATCTGGAGGACCCCACTGCAGCAGACCTGGGCTTTTAGGGCTGTTCACCAGGAAATCTACGCTGCTTTTGGGTGCCTGACCCCTCTCTCATCCCACAGCACAAGAAGCTGGCGGAGGGCAGCGCTTACGAGGAGCTGCCCACGTCCGTGATGTACTCAGAGAATGACATCAGCAACTCCATCAAGAATGGGATCCTCTACCTGGAAGACCCCATCAATCACGTATGTCTGTGCCATGGTGGCCCAGTCCCTGCTCTGAGGGCTCTGTCAATGGCTTGGTGGCTCTGTCAGGTGCTGTGTGTGCTGGAAGGAAGAGCTGTGGTGCCAATGATTGAAGAGACTCTTGGTCTGTCTGGTTTCTCAGGTCCCTGAAGCCTGGGGGTGTTTTATGCTGGTTCTCTCTGTACTCTTCTGTAGGAATCTCCTGTGGGCCCTTGCTAGAGGCAGAAGGCTGAGCTAGAGGGAGCTCTGGGCCAAGGCACTGCAGCCTCTGATTTGTGCTGCAGGAATTTCTGGAGATGGCTGCGCTTCCAGCCCTGCCTCTTGCCAAGTGCCTGCACACCTGACACACCTAAGCAAGGGTTTATCTTTGTAAAGCACTGAGTGTTCATCACTGTGTGCATTTGCTCACAGCCCATCTTCAGCAGCTTTACTCTGCTGAGGGTCTGTCTGGCAAAGCTACATGCAAATGGAACAGGGTTTGTTTTTTTTTTAAACAGTAAAATGCAATGGTAAATCCACATAAACATCTCTGATATCTAGACCTCAGATTGCCCCTGTGCTGTGTCCATGCAGACTGTTTGGGTTTTTTTGGCATTGATTTGCTCTTCATTTGGTCATCTCCTTTTATTAAGTGTTGGAGTGTTTGCAGTGTGATTTGTCACATGCTGGTTTTTTTGCTACTGATAAATCCATGCCTCTGGGGGATCTGGGGGATGTCTTGGAAGCTCCTGTGACTCACTGGAATCAGTGTTGGTGGCTGTCCTTCACAAACCTGATTGTCCCTCCCTGCTTGTGCTGGTCAGGAGGAGATGATCCCATGAGTGGGTGGTGGGCACTTTGGTGCTTCCCCAGGGGTCTCTTTGCCAGAGTTCATTTCCTTGCAGGAGTGGAACCCACATTACTTTGTGCTGACCAGCAGCAAGATCTATTACTCTGGGGAGACAACCAGTGACCAAGGAAACGAGGATGAGGAAGAGCAAAAGGAGGTGAGGACTCTCCTGTGGGACTGTGAGTTGTCCCCTAAGGAAAGGACTTGACTGCCAAAGGGGCTGAGCATTGCCATTGCCAGCTGACTTCAGGGGGAGATCCTGTGGTGGGAAGGATGGGAGCTGCTTCCAGAACTCCCTGCTTCCAGCTAGAAGACCCCTGAGCAAAGCAGAATCCAGCACCATGAGCCTGCCCTCAGTGACCCAAGGCAATGTGGTTTTCCCCCTGCCAGGTGAGCAACAGCACTGAGCTTCACTCCACGGAGAAGTGGTTCCACGGGAAGCTGGGAGCGGGCCGTGACGGGCGGCACATCGCGGAGCGGCTGCTGACGGAATATTGCATTGAGACAGGGGCCCCCGACGGCTCCTTCCTCGTCAGAGAGAGCGAGACCTTCGTAGGAGACTACACCCTCTCCTTCTGGTGAGGGCCCCAGTGCCAGCCCACTGCTCTGTCGCTCCGGGGTTGTTTCCTCTTGGCGTTTTTCTTCAGTGGTGGGGTCCCGTTCTTGGCTGGCCTGTGAGCAGTCTCTCGCTGTTTCTGTGCCCCAGCATCATTCCAGCTCCCTGTCCCAGTGCAGAAGGGTCAAGTCTCTTGGGATCCTTATGCAGTCACTCTTCCCTGGGGCAGGAATGCCATGTCAGGCTGGAGCTGTGCCTGAGGTAGGTGCAAAATCTCCCTGGACAAGCCTGGCTTACCCCCTCCACCCCTCCCTGTTCCACAGGCGCAATGGGAAGGTGCAGCACTGCCGGATCCACTCGCGGCAGGACGCCGGCAGCCCCAAGTTCTTTCTGACGGACAACCTGGTGTTTGACAGCCTCTACGACCTCATCACCCACTACCAGGAGGTGCCACTGAGGTGCAACGAGTTTGAGATGAGGCTGACAGAGCCGGTGCCGCAGACCAATGCCCACGAGAGCAAAGAGTGAGTGCACCTGTGTGTCCATTGGGCAGCCGGGACACTGTAGGAAGCTCTCCCAGATCTCTCCTCAGCCATTCCTCACTTGCTGGAGCTTTCTGATCTCCACTTTCTCCCCATGGAGGTCTGTCACAGCAGCCATGCTGGCCAGCTCTGTTGTTCATGGAGCTGAATGTCATGGAGGCTCAGTGCAGGGCACAGAGCTGCTGGGTTTGGTTGGGATGCTCTGGCCCATGTCACACCTCACCACCAGGCTCTGATCCTGCCCGGCCCATTGTAGTCCCTGTTTTCCTCTGGAGGATTCAAGGAGCCTTTTAGGGGCTGGAGGGGGAACCACATGCTGGGGCAGAGGTGTGGGATGGGCTGGGTGTGTGTGACCTGTGCACAGCGATGTCTCTCCTGGCAGGTGGTACCACGCCAACCTCACACGGGCCCAAGCTGAGCACATGCTGATGCGGGTGCCCCGCGACGGAGCCTTCCTGGTGCGCAAGAGGAGCGAGCCCAGCTCCTACGCCATCTCCTTCAGGTGTGTCCCTGGGACCAGGGTGGTGGGTGCTGGAGGTGGAGCTGGGACACTGCAGTGTGTGAGAGGGCAGGACAGGTGCCGTCAGCCAGCCTTGAGCCCTCCCAGAACTCCTCTTGCTCTGGGATGGCCCTTGAATAAGTCCTTGAGATCCTGCTCTTCCTCCCATCTTCCAATGGGAGATGGCTGTGCTCGGCCACCTCACCAGGGACACCTTTTCCTTGGTGTCTTTATATTGGCAGAGACCTTATCTTGCCAGGTGCCAAGTGGCTTCTCCCTGTGTTTCCTCCCTGCAGGGCAGAAGGGAAGATCAAGCACTGCCGGGTGCAGCAGGAGGGCCAGACTGTGCTGCTGGGCAACTCTGAGTTCGAGAGCCTGGTGGACTTGATCAGCTACTACGAGAAGCACCCGCTGTACCGCAAGATGAAGCTGCGCTACCCCATCAACGAGGAGACCCTGGAGAAGATCGGGACAGCGGTGAGTGCAGGAGCCAGAGAATGATGGACAGGTTGTTTTTGAGCTGATGCCTTGAGGTGGTGGTGTGTGAGCCATCTCTGTGCTTTGCAGCCCACACCTCTTGGGGCTTCCTGACACTTGAGTGGAGTTTGGTGCTGCCCCTCTGAGCCAGGCTTGGGCCGCTGTTTGCTGTCTGAAGCATCATCTTTGATCTTGTGCCTTCCTGGGGCACTCTCCCACCTACCCCAAGGTAGGGAACCTTTCCTTCTGCAGTCACTGCTGTAACCACTGTCCCTTTGCTTCCACAGGAGCCAGACTATGGAGCCCTGTACGAGGGACGCCATCCTGGGTTCTATGTGGAAGCCAACCCCATGCCCACCTTCAAGGTACACTCTCACTGTTTGGCACGAAACAAACTGCAGGGCTAGAGGGTTTAGCAAGGATCTTTCCATTTTCTAAGAGCTGTGTTAGTTTGCACACCCATTTCTAGACCATGAAGAGAGAGACAGTGGAGATTGAACCTCCAGGTTCCCAGGCTGTGCTGCCTCTTGTTCTGAGCTCTCCAAACTAAGCCCCTCAGTGGCTCTTGGGACAGAGGAGAGTGCCTGTGTGGGGCCATACCAGACTTGTGAGCTCTGCTTTGGCATAAATGGGGGCCTTGATTTGCTCTTCAAGGTGTCACTAAGGTCTGGCAGCAGGGCTGGATGCTGCCTGCCTGCACATGATGTGCCTCACAGCCCCCCAACAAACACATCTGTTGTGGGAGGTGATCTCTCATCCTGTGGGCTCGTTGTCCACGTGTCCATTCCCTGCCAGCCTCATGGGACCCTCCTCGTTGCAGTGTGCAGTCAAAGCCCTGTTTGACTACAAGGCACAGAGGGAGGACGAGCTCACCTTCACCAAAAATGCCATCATCCAGAATGTGGAGAAACAGGAAGGAGGCTGGTGAGTTGGTCCTGAGCTTCCCTTTCTCTAGGGGATATGGTCAAACCTTGCTGTCACCATCCACGCAAAGGTGTGTCCACTCTAGGAGTGGGTCTGTCTGGGGATTACCCATGAACAGCACAGTTCCAAAGCATCACAAACCCTAAAAGCAAATAATTAAAGAGCTGCCTGTTCCCCTTACCCCCACTCAGAATACTCTGGGGTCCCGTGGCGGGTGCTGACATTGCCCCTTCCCTCCCTTCCAGGTGGAGAGGAGATTATGGTGGCAAAAAGCAGCTGTGGTTCCCTTCCAACTACGTAGAGGAAATTACTAGTCCCACTAGCCTGGAGCCAGAACGGGAGGTGAGTATGGCCATGAGTGCAGCAAGGAGGGTTTGTGCCCCCCGAGCTTGGCTGCTCTGCCCACTGTGCCCAGCACCATCCTGCTGTGCTTCCTTCCCAGCAGCAGCTGGATGAGAACAGCCCTTTGGGAGACCTACTCGGAGGTGTTCTGGATGTGCCCTCCTGCCAGATCGGTGAGTGCCAGGGAGGGACATTGCAAAGGCCCCTTGAGGCTTCTCAGCCCTCACTTATTGCTGCCTGGGCTCCATCTGTTGCCTCCAGTGGCCAGAAATGGGAGTTTCCTGTAGCTGTAGAGTGCCGGGGTAGCCACGAGTCCCTGTGCCTGTCTTCTCCCTTCCTGCCTGTGAAGGGCTTGGCTCAGCCCCTGCAGTGACCCTGTCCCCTGCTCCCTGTCCCTCACAGCCATCCGCCCCGAGGGGAAGAACAACCGGCTCTTCGTCTTCTCCATCAGCATGTCCTCGGTGTCACGGCTGTCCCTGGACGTGGCGGCCGACACGCACGAGGACCTGCTGGACTGGGTGAAGAAGATCCGGGAGGCAGCTCAGACAGCTGATGCCAGGGTGAGTCTGGGGAGCCCGTGGCAGGGGAGGAGGCATTTCCTAGGTCTCCAAGTGCTGGGTTTTCCAGGAGCTGAGGAGCAGGTGGAGGCTGGTGGGGGTGGTGAGGTGACAGCCTGTGATGGCTGGCAGAGCAGTTGCAGAGGTGGTAAAGCCAGAGCAATCTTGGACAATGGGGCAAGGGGTGCTGGCCACGCGGCTTGAGAGGTTCAGGCTGGGTATTTGGGAAGATTGGACAACTGGGTGGGTGCTACAGCCTCAGGTAGTGGAGGTCTCCATCTGTGGAGGGTGGCAAGGCCACAGATGCCCTGTGCTGGTACCAGTGTCAGTCCTGCTCTGGGCAGGATGTAGGACCTACCCAGGCCCTACCTGTGTGGTATCCCCCATGTAAACCTGGCAGATCTGCTCGTGGTCCCCACAGTGTGGACAGGAGCCACACCAAGCAGTGGGGGTCATCTTATGAGTTGGGTCATCCATCACCACTGCTCCTACCTGGCCTGACACCTCTCTCACCCTCTCTTGGCAGCTCTCTGAAGGGAAGATGATGGAGAGGAGAAAGAAGATTGCCCTGGAGCTTTCAGAACTGGTGGTCTATTGCCGACCTGTGCCCTTTGATGAAGAGAGTGAGCATCTGCTGAGCTGGTGGCCACCACAGGCAGTCACTGTGGCATTACAGACCCTGTGGTGGGCCCCAAGGGGCTGCTTTGGCTAGATCTCAGCAGAGGCTAGGTGTCCAAGGTGTCCAAGTCCCCAGTTTACCTTGGAGCTCTGGGTAGCTCCAGAGGGATCCCTTCTCTATCCCTCTGTTGCTGCGGTCTGTCAGCACCCAGAGCAGCTGCTGAGGGAGTGGGGCTGGGGAGCATTGTGCCTGGTCAGTGGGAGCTGTGTTGGTGCTCTCAGTCATTGGTGTTGGGCACCTGGCAAAGAGCCACAGGGGCAGGACAGGGTCTGCACAGCCCTGGTGGCTGCACCAGGGGTGAGAGGACGGCGTCAGGAAGGAGCTGGGGTGGTTAAGTGACAGCAGAGGGAGTGTGCTCCTGGCTCACACAGTGCTGTCCCCTCCCAGAGATCGGCACAGAGAGGGCCTGTTACCGGGATATGTCCTCCTTTCCCGAGACCAAGGCAGAAAAGTACGTCAACAAGATCAAGGGCAAGAAGTTCCTGCAGTACAACCGCCTGCAGCTGTCCCGCATCTACCCCAAGGGCCAGCGCCTCGACTCCTCCAACTACGACCCCCTGCCCATGTGGATCTGTGGCAGCCAGCTGGTGGCACTCAACTTCCAGACCCCGGGTGAGGGCAGCAGGCAGGGAGGGTGGGCTGGCTCCTGGGGGTGCCCTGTGCCTCCTCCGAGCCACCTGCTGAGCCCTGCTCCTGGCAAATGAGGTCTGGGAGGGGCTCTGGGCCTTGGAAGGGCTCTGCAGGCAGTGAGACCTGGGTTAATGTGCTCCAGAGGGCTGGATTGAGCCAAGGAGATGCACTGAGGCTGGGGATTGTGCCATGAGAACAAGATGGAATGGAGAGGAGGCAGGGGGTTCTCCCAGGTCCCTGGTGACAAGCAGGGCAGGCAGGGAAGGTGGCAAAGGGGATGGTGCTGCCCCAGGCTTGGGACACCAGCTGGTTGCTTGGTCTGAGTTCAGCTGGCTGCTCTTCTTGCCTTTGCCCAGCTTCCATTCCTGCTCCTGCCGGGCAGTGCAGCCTTCCTTTCCCTGGCCTTTGCCAGACCCTGCTGTGAGCCTGCTCAGCTCACCGACACACCAGCAAACAACCTGCCTCTTTTTTCCTGCCGGCTTTTTCATTCCTTCTGTGAATTCAGGCAGCTCACAGGGGGTTTGGCAAATGCTACAGGCAGCACATGGAAGGCTGAAAATAGGAGGAAAAGAGGGAGGTGACCCATGGAGCTCTGGGTAGTTGGGCAGATCTTGCATGACAGAGTCACCTCATGGCCCTGACACGTGCACAGGCTGCAATGGGGACACATTGCTCACATTGCCAAGGGCTGAGCCTGGTCCTCTTGCCAAGGGCTTCCTGGGAAGCATCAATGATGAGGGTGATGATCCAGCTTGTGCACAGGGTACCCTTCATGTCCTGTATCTCCTGCCTGTGCTCTAGACAAGCCCATGCAGATGAACCAGGCCTTGTTCATGTCCAGTGGCCAGTGTGGGTATGTCCTGCAGCCGACCAACATGAGGGACGACATCTTTGACCCCTTTGACAAGAGCACGTTGCGGGGCACAGAACCACTCTCCATCTCCATTGAGGTCAGTACCTCCTCCTGGTGTGGGGGAATGCAGGGTCAGACCCCCATGGGGTACCAGATTTGGGGTGAGAGAATGGTTTTTCTGGGCTCCTGGCTCTGCCTGCAGCTGCTCCTCACCGAGCCCCCTCAGCAGCCCAGACTGGGAGAGCCCTCGCTGGAGAGGGGCACTCGTGGGTGCTGCTGAGGGTGCCTGGAGAGGAGCAGCAGGAGCATCCCTGGACTCCTCCTGTCCAGGTCCCAGTGCCAGCAGGTGGCATCCACGAGCCGCAGAGGTGGCATCCCTGTCCCCAGAGCCCAGCCGGGACTGCATCCACAGGCTAACAACACAAGAGCTGTGCCTTGTCCCCTCCTTGTCACTCAGTTGCTCCAGGCTCGATGTTTCCATTACCCCTTGCTCATGGCCCCTCTTGGGAAGATGCTCGAGGTCAGAGCAAACTTTTCAGGCCATTTCTGTGTTGTCTTGCTAGTGATGATAAGAGGAGGGGGGCTGAGGGTGGGGGATGACAGAGGATGGGGTGTGGATGCTTGATGAGTTTTTTTACTTCCCTAATGGTGCAACTGAGGCTGGATTGTTCCTGTGTCAGCTCTCAGAGCTGCACAGCAGAGGCTCTGCAGGGACGTGGGAGAGCTCACCAGGCAAAGCTTTGGAGGGCTGTGCCAAACCAGCTGGCTCTCATGTTTGGACCAGTGGGGTCCAGTAGCCTGTACAGGCATTCTCTGTAGTCTCAGAACCAAGCTATGGGTCAACAGTCTGCTTTGCCAGTCCCCTCAGGACGTGTAGACCTTGGGGAGGATGCAGTGGAGATCCTGCCTTCAGGTGCTCACAGGTTTCCTCTGCAGTCACCTCTGTTTTGGAGTGATCCCACCTAAAAAAGCCACAGCCCTTCTCCACGAGGACACCCTGTCATGTACCCTCTGAACCACTGACTCCATGCCCACTGTCTCCCTAAAAATTCCCTGCCCCATTCTCTTTTCCAAGCTCTTCCTGCACCTCAGGATGCGGCTGCACCACCAAGTGTCAGGAGTCATTGTGCCATAGCCACTGTCGCCTTTAAGAGACAGGCTCAGCCTCTCGTTGTCTGGCAAAACTGCCTGCTGTCCCCACCAAAGCCAGCTTTCATGGATGGAGAAGCCATCTCGAGCCCAGCATGACTCAAAGCACATGATCCAGTGTTGGCAGCAGGTCCTTCCCCTGCAGCAGCAGCGTGCCGACAGCACGCCGGAGCGACATATGGCCACGGGCAAGAGGGAGCTGCGACTGCTCTCTCCTGCGAGGAAGCAGCTTGTCATCTGAGGGGAGCACAGGCTGTGCTGCAGGCACGAGGCAGAGCAGGGGTGGAGAGCAGCTCCTTTTCCTCCTCACACCAAGGCAGGAGGGCTGAGAAGTTTCGGCAAAGATGAGGGGGTCCAGGGTGGTGCTTCCAGCAGGGAACAGTGCTCGGTGGGGAGCCCAGCTCCAGCTTGGCCAGCTGGGGGAGGGATGCTGTGGCCCAGGCCTGGCTGTGCCAGCAGCAGGCAGAACCTGGAGCAGTTCAGCTGCTTTTTTTTATGGCTTACAAGTCAAACTGGGGATCAAGAACACTACAGCAGCTTCCAGGGGTGGGAGCTATTTCTCTCCGAGCTGCCGGCTGGGCTGGCTGTCAGTGCTGCTTCTCTCTCCAATTAGCAGAGCCAGGGTGATTTATTTGGGAAGAAAATGTCTTGGTACGCATACACATTTTTTCCTCTTTGTTCCTGTCTCTTACCAAGTCTCTCCTGCCCTCTGCTCAGGTCCTGGGGGCCCGGCACCTTCCCAAAAATGGAAGGGGAATAGTTTGTCCTTTCGTGGAGGTGGAGGTGTCTGGTGCTGAGTATGACAACGCCAAGCAGAAAACAGAGATTGTGGGTGAGTGGGGTGGGGAAGGGAAGGGAGAGGGATGCACCAGCACTGCTGATCCCGGTGTGAGCCCTGGGTGCTGCAGCAAAGCCTGGCACTGAGCTGGGAGCTGCCCTCATGCTGCCCCCGAGCCCAGCATCAGCCATGGGGGCAGTGGAAGGACTCAGTGGGGCTGCCCACTGACAGCTGTGTTTTGTGAGCAGCTGACAACGGCCTGAACCCTCTCTGGACCCCGAAGCAGTTCCACTTTCAGGTCAGCAACCCTGACTTTGCCTTCCTCCGCTTCGTGGTGTATGAGGAGGACATGTTCAGCGACGAGAACTTCCTGGCTCAGGCCACCTTCCTGGTGAAAGGCTTGAAGACAGGTGAAGCACTTGGGACAGCAGGGAGGGGGGTCATGGTGGTCCTCACCAGTTCACACTGTTAGCCAGGGAGATGCTGAGTTTATGGCAGGGTATTATTGGGCCCCAGGCTGGCTCAGTCTTTCCTGTCCCCATGACAGGTCACATCCCCAACCAGTTAAAGGAAGGTAGAGCCATTTGCTAACAGCCCTTGGGGTCACCTGCCACTTTGAGGGAAATTTGGGGGTTTGGAGAATCACAGAATCATAGACTGAATGGATTGGAATTGGTTTGGATTAGAAGGGACCCTAAAGACCATCTTGTTTCAGCCCCACTGCCATGGGCAGGGACACCTTCCACTACCTCAGGCTGCTCTGAGGCCCATCCAGCCTGACCTTGGACACTTCCAGGGATGGGGCAGCCACAGCTTCTCTTGGCATAAGAGAAAAAGGGTCCCGTGGGAGAAAGACCCTCTTGAGTTCTGTGCCAGGGCACTGCCACCTCACCTGTGCAGTGAGTGACACCAGGGCTGTCTCTGCCGTAGGTTTCCGAGCTGTTCCCCTGAAGAACAACTACAGTGAGAACCTGGAGCTGGCTTCTCTGCTTGTCAAGATAGACATTTTCCCTTGCAAGGTGAGACTGTCTGCACACATGAGAAGGTGACCATGCTGCAGGGCTGAGGAGCAGAGCCAGTGAGCCCAGCCTGGCCCTGCCCACTCTCCTGCTCCACTTGGGGCAGTGAGGCTCAGTGGTGCCTGGCCTGAGTGCCTGTGGATGGCTGAATTCCCAGTGCTGCTCCATGGGGATGCCCAGCAGGAAAGCAAGCACTGGGTTTGCCTCCTGCAGCAGTCAGGGTGTTTCAGGCCGGGTCCTGCCTGCACTGGGTTTGACTTGCCTGGAAATCCCTTCAGCAAAAGCTGGAGAAAGCAGATTTGTCACAGTGCCTGTCTGTGCTCCAGAGACATGGCAGCTTAGGATCATGGAGCTGGCTGGCCTGGGGCTGTCCCTGTTGGCATAAACAGAGGGCAGGGCTCCTTCTGAGACAGATGGTTCTTTTATTTCTTCATTGAAAATGGTGCTGGTGGGAGCCAGCCATGGCTGTTAGAGCAGCTGCACACTGCAAACCCCAAGCCCCCATGAGCCCTGGACACCCTGCAGGGCAGCCAGGGCCCTGCACCACAACTTCCCTTACTACAGGATATATGCTTTGAAATCACAAGCCCTTGACTACAGCATTTTTTATCCTCATCCAAGCAGGAAAATGGCGAAATAAACCTCTTCAATGCTTCATCCCTACGGGAACGAGCAGGGGATGGCTCCAGCCAGCTGCTGGCAAGCNGTTCAAAAGGAAAACAAAAAAAAAAAAAAAAAAAAAAAATTGGAAATAAACCCCACCCCGAACCAACCCCAAGCACCCACCAACCTTCACCACGAAGCCCTTAAGAAGCGCGTCGGTGCGGCCAGGCTGCCAGAGGCCAGAGACCAAACTGTCTGCAATCACAAGAAGAGACCTAAAAATTCCCCATCCAGCCTCTGTGTCACTGCTCTGCCTGTACTCCAGAGATCGTGTGCAGCTGTTGGAGCCTGTTTGCATTTGCAGCCATCCCGTGCTGTGTCCGTTCCCAGGGCTCTGGGCCAGGCGTGACTGCAGTGACCACAGCAGCACCTCTGTCTGTCCTGGTGCCACCACCTCTGACCTGTATAGCCACTGCCGAAGGGTCCAGTAGTGAAACTCAACATTTACAGGGCCGCTCTAGCTTTAAACGACAATAAAAGTGTCAGTATTATGTGTGTGCTGGCTCAGGTGTCTGGTGGTCTGTGCCCTGTAGAGCTGAGGTGCAGCCGTTCCTGAGGAGAGGTTGCACTGCTCCCTCATTTCTCCTGGCTTTAGGAGAGGAAAAATAACCAGGAACAGCCTCAGGTTTTATGCTGTTCACTCAAAAGGGTAAAACAAAGTTATGTTCTCCAGCTGCCCATGCTGTTCTGAGGCAGGCTGGGGACAGAACTCTGGGATGAAGAAGCACCCCTAGGGTGGAGGTGTCTGGGCACTCACTCATGGCCTACCCCATGGAAAAGTTGTCATTCTTTTCAAATAAATGAGGAGGTTGTGATGGAACACTCCCAGCCCGGCAGCTGGAAGGCAGGCACAGCCATTCCTGGGCCCTCCCAAACCCCAGTGCAAGCACCACTCAATTCACGTTTGATTTTTACGCTCTTTATTTAGGAACAACCAAAAATGTCTGGTTTCATTTCAACAAACTGTACAAGCAAGCTCTTCCCCTTGCCCACCCTCACATCCACATATACAAAAGGAAGGGAAACTTGCCGTTCACTTCTCAGAAGTGGCATTGTTGCTACAGGGAGTTCTTGCCCTCAGAATAAGAGCAGGTAAAGTCCATAGCACATACAAGCTACCCTAGCTCTAATAATAGCTACAGCCCACAATCACAGGCAGCTTCTTTTTTTGTTTCCTCTTTAAAACCTTTACCAAAAGTAAAAACTATTTCCTGTTTCACACGATTGCCAAGGTGACCATTTAAAATTGTGGTCTTGAAAAAAACAAAACCAAAGTAACAACCCCCCTGGACCCCCCCCACAGCTCCCCGGTACAAAGACAGCTTTACACAGCAGAGCTCTCACTCTGCTCCCTCACTGCACCGGCCACCCTTATGAAAGGTCCCGTTGCAGCTGCAATTACATTTTCCTTTGGATAAATCCAAGCAAAAATTCCAGGTCATTCAGCACCAGCATGATTTCTAAATAACAATAATTAAAAAAAAAAAAAAAAAAAAAAAGAGACCCCTTTAGGCTGACTTTGTGGTCTGCTGAGAAACAAAGTGATCAACACGCTGTTCCCAAAGTCTCTCTTTTAGTGCAATGTTAGTATGTGCAAGGGGAATCACAGCCACGTACCCATAACACCACCACGAGCCAGATGGGGCAGAGAGAAAGTGCAATTTTAGCTAGAAATTTTCTATGCCATGGATTCCTAGCCCAACCTTCACTAGCACCAGTAAGCAAGAATCCTCCTAACACCACCTTCCATCAGTACAGGGAAAAAGGGGCTTTAATTGTGCCATCACAATATGCCAAACATCACCCAACAGAGCACTTGGGCCATAACAAGAAAACCCAAAATTAAAAAAAAAAAAAAAAAAAAAACCAAAAAAAAAAAAAAAAAAAAAAAAAAAAAAAAAAAAAAAAAATCACTGCTTACATAACTGAGCTCCCTTGCTCTGCTTTAAAGTTTTCTGATGCCAATCCAACATTCCTGGCACACACCACTGCCACTAAAACATACAGCAGAAATGAAATTTCTCAACAAAAAGAAGAACAGGGATAGCCTGCAAGTGCCTCATTCCCCTCCGTGTGTTGTGTTGCTTAATCTTACCCTGCTGGTTTTGGGATCAGCTGAGAAGTGACACCAGAGCTTTACAGGTGAGCTGAATCACATCAGGACCTTGACTGATTTGAAGAGGGCAAAGCCAAAATGATCTGGGCAACAGGGAGAAGACATTTACAAGCATTTTGAATACTGTCACCCTAATGGGAATGTGCAGCATCCCATTCACTTTGTAATTTGTGCCCAAGTGCTGAAAATTATATTTTTCTTTTGATTCCCAATGAGCAAACTTCTGATCAGTTTGTCTCTGTTATATCTGTAAGAGAGGGGCTGCAGAGAAAACAATATAACACTTCTGCAGGTGACCAAAAGCTGTTGTTTTCCAATTAAAAAAATGAAATACCCAAAACCCTAAATGAAAAACCAGCCTACTACAGCTTCCTTCTCTTGAACTGTCAGGGGGCACATAACAAAAATTAACCCAGCAGGTATCTTCCAGCTCTGGTGAGCATCCTCCAACCAGGTTAAGGACTACAGTGTTTCTCTGCCAGCAGCTACTGCTCTTGCTGGTGGCTTCTGGTGACCAACTCAGGGAGGGGACATGAAATCACACTAAGTACCTGCAAGCACCTGTGCCCATCCTCCCACCATGCTGCAGGCCTGATGTGCAGCATCACTCAGCTCTCAGGGAAGTGGAGATGGGAGCCTGTAGATCATTGTTTGTTTAGTGTTCTGCTAAAAAAAAATAAAAAAATTCAAGGATGCTAATTACAGAGCTGAAAAATAATGTACCTAAATGAAACATGGAACAATGTCTAGAAATCTCATGGAAGAGGCTGCTGACATCAATGAATAAAGAAACTCAGTTCCCTGCACCAGGAGAACCAGCAGCCCTTCCCATGAGCAAGCCAGGGCCAGCACAAATCAGGGTTTTGGGTTATTAAGCAATTGGATTGTGCCCTTAATCTAAGCAGCCTCAGAGACATAAGTAACAAGATTCACATGGATTAAAATTGATGGTTTCTGCTGTGCCTGCCAAGCCCAAGCTCAGGCACAGCGGATGGAGGTGGAGAATTTAATTTCCCTTCCTTACTGATGCTGGCTACATCACCTCGATCTTACACCCCTTTCAAGTCAAGATAGTCATCTTTGATTAGATGATGATAAATATTCACACACTGTGAAGAATTGTGGTGACACTTCCTCTTAACACCACAAGAGCTGCTGTTGGGACTGTCAGGCCACCTCTCAATTTTTCTTTTCAGTTTCAGATGCAAACACTTTTCCAATGTCCTGCACCAGAACCCAAGTCTGTTTGGAGATGGCACCTGTTTCTCTTCCTCAGCAGAGAAACAGAAGACCACAGAGCTAAACCCTCAAAAAATCTTCAGCTTATACTTTTATGGAGATTTCAAGTCAACTAAAAAATGCAGATAACAAGGAATGTAGGAGTTAGAAAGGGAACTTGATCATGTTTTGATTTCTTTTTTGTCTCTTAATCTTACCCTCCCCATGCAAAGGCGTTTGCCAGCCCTGTTGCCATGTCCGAGGGGAGTCTGCATGGAACCACTTTTTAAAATTCCTCTGACCCAAAAGAAAGAAAACTCCTGCTGTGCTTGTATGAATGCATGGAGACAAAGCTCAAAAACCTCAGCAGCTTCCAACCCTCAAGGCTGGTTTTTCTGTGTACACCGGGAAATTCTCCCTCTAGCTCACAAGACTTCTTTTCAATTTTTCTGGAAAACTGGCTGAATACAATCCAAGTGCAAAATATTTCAGCTAGTGCATCAAAACATGGTTTGAAGGGACCAGTTCATACCATAGTCCTTAAGCATTCCTGTAGATGGAGCGGGGATCACTCTTCCAATCAGCCAAAGGCCCTTAAGTGTACATCAAAAATCCCACAGAAAATCACCTTGAATGGGCAAACTACACTTCCAATGTATTTATATAGCAAGTAGTTAGTAAAAGTGTACATTTTTAATGTACATCATAATGCAATAAAGAATCAATGGCATATTTGAACTGTATATATGTGTAGTTAAATAAACCTGCATGTACACAGACACTACAGAGTAAATTGACCTACCTGTATTTGTTCTCTGAAGGTGACACTGTACATACATCCATATTCTCAGGCTGCACAACTCCCAGATCTGCTTTCAGCTCTAGAACCACCCAGATTCTGCCACCCTCTCTGATATTTTGGGGTGCACAGGATTGCACCCACGAGGGTGAATCCCTGGGGCTGTCACCACAGGGCAGCTGTCCCTGGTCCCCAAAGAGAGCCACGGGGATGCCACCAGCTGAGCCATCACCAGCCAAGGTGGGATGGCTGCTGGTCATGCCTCCAACTGTGTCATGACCATCAGCAGTGCTCCCAAAGGCAAATTTAGGGAGCCTGGTGCCACACAGGCTGCTCCAGGTCGGAGCCAGCCCTGCTCACAGCGTGGTGGGATGGCTGCTCTGGCTGTGGGATGCACAGTGCGAGTGGCTGCACCCCAGGCGTCACCCCGCTCTCTGTGGGGTGCAGGTCACCTGTCTGGAGCAGATGGTCACACTTGGCCACGGTCTCACACCAGGGAAGCCCTGTGAGCTCAGGCACAAGCACCCAGCACGTCCCACCAGGCGAGGGGAAGCCTCTGCCAAAGCACAGAGCAGCCACAGCCCCTTCCAGCAGCTGAGCAAGGCGGCCTCTGGAAGAGGGGACAAAGAAAGAATTGCAAAAGCAAGGGCAATTAAAGGTAGAAATCAGACACCATCTTTGGAAGAGGTTCTGAAAGAGCTTTTTTGTTTTTAAAACAGATTTTTTGTAAATCTCTGGATCTGATCCTGTGGGGTTTGCTACCCACCCTCCTAATAAATATCATTTACCACCAACAATAAAGTCTCCCACATTAAAAAGCTCTCACTAAATAAAAACCTTCTACTGAAAAAGCTTGGCTGAGTTGGCTTGGCAAAAAATAGGGAGCTATGACTACTCTCCATAAATACATCAGCAGATAAACACCAAAAACTATTTAAGTTAAAGGACAATGTTGGCTCCAAAACAAACCAGGAATGTACCAGCCACAAATTAATTCAAACTAGAAATTTAAATACAGTTTCTAACCACTCAAAGGCAGTCAATTTCTGGACTAGCCTTCCAAGAGCAAAAGTGAAGGCAAAACATGGAACCAATTTGGAGTTGGGATTTGATTAGTTTGTGACAGAATGATCTGACACAGCATTTGGCTGGACTATTCAGCTCAAGAGTTTCCCTTCTAGACTTTGTTTTCTATTAGAAAAGAATATTTAAAGCAAAAATGTCCAAGCAGTTGCATCACACAGCAACCACACAAGACAACACACATTAAAAATGTACAGGTACCAGGCAGCAGGCAGAATAACTGGGAAATTTATTTTGCTCTTTTTCCAGAACTATTGCACATGGCCTAGGGAAAAAAAAGGGGAAAAAACTAGGAAAGAGAAACAAAAAGGACTGGAGCAAACACTTGAAATCACCAGCGGTGCTGCAGGAGCATCTGCCATGTAGGGCTGCAAGAAGGAAACTTCCTGGTGGCAGCAGAGCTGCTGCCTTGGTGACAACAATGACTTGAACCACTCACAGCCACGCTGTGACTCTCTGCGTTTGTTCTCTGAAGAACAGGCTGTTCTCTCCAAACAATGAAAAGGATTCCAGGTCAGGATGCAAAAATTATTATGTGCTAGTTCTCAGATATTAAAGAGAGACTTGGAGATTTAACAGCCTGTTACAGTCAGTCTCTAGGAGCACAGGGGAAAGTGTTCTAGCCAGCAAGGGACAAATGCCACCAAACTCCATCTCCTGGGCTGGCTCGGTCTGGGAACCTCCTGCTCATCAGAGAGTATGCAATGCTCACTCTAACCTCATCTGGAGGGATGAGAATCTCACTCAAATTCAAGACTGGCAGTTTTCTGCTCAAATCCCTTCCCTTTCCTAATACACTCACACCTATGTGCCCACAAAACCCTTCAATGCCAGGGCTTAAGGACTAGAAAGGGCAGAGAGGATATATGCAGCCATGCCAACCTTTAGAGAACAAACACCTTAATGGACAGATGAAAAAAAAAAAAGAAAAAAAGAAACAAGTACTATGCCATGATAGTCCATATCTAAGCAATGACCTTGTTTACACAATGTCTGAGATTTGTTATGCTTGTATAGGCAGCTGTAGGCATCGGTATATGAATATGAAATCTGAAAGTCTGTCACTGGAAAGCAAACAGGAGCATCCTATTTCCTGGGTGTGAGCTGAGCCTCTGCCAGCTCCCAGCCACCTCCTTGGCTGGGCCACCAAGAGCTCAGCACCGAGTGCCCAGTTTGAGCACGTGCTGTCTCGTGTGCTGTGCTCAAAGGTCTCATGTATGGCAGTGCTTCTTCACCACGTCCTGCTCCTCAGGCTTGGGTCAGGCCGGCCCATGGGTTTCTTAAAGATCACTAATTTCTTCTCAAGGGTAAGAGCGGATCCTCCAGGGCTGGTGGCTTGAGTTCAGTCTGTTTCTGAAAAAGAACACAGGTGTCAGAGATGCTCCTGGCCTTGCTCCATGTTGGGTGCTGAGTGGGGAGGAGGGGATGCAGGAGTGCCTTGATAGGCAAGATCAGGAGCCTTGACAGAGTCAGCTGCAAAGAAGAGCTAGCAACATTCAGAGGGGTCAGGAAACCCAAAGTCCTTGAGGGAGTAGAGATGTCTCTGCACCCCTAAGGATGCACCTTTGCTAAGCACCTCTGTGCCATGAGGGTTGACAGGACCCTCGCCCTGGCTGGCAGAAAGCCATGCTCAGAGGGCACTAGCAGAGGCACAGCCACCTCCCCAGCACAAAAGCTGGACCCCAACAGTCCCCAAACCCACCCTTCCCCTGCAAAGCATGCACGATGTGCAGTAAAGGCAGGACTCATCCAGACCCATGCTCCACCTTCTCCAAATTAGATGGGAAGGGAAGCAATGAATTTTAATTATAAAAATTATTTCTTTAAGGTCTGCAGCCATGGCAGAGGTGTGTGGGAAGCTCCAAAGCAAGGCAGTGGGACTGGAGAAGATCCCAGCTGGCCAGCAAGGAGCTGCATGTGTGCACCACCACGGGACAGGGCCAGCACTCGGCCATCCCCATCTGGTGGGAACCCTACCAGGCTGGAAGCAGCCCCCAGCTGCACTGCAGAAAAGCCCACAAAGGGCTTGGAAAGCACCTCTCCTCTCCTCCACACACACATGCACACACAGAAACAAGCCTTCCAAAAGTGAGTTCTGGAGACTCCACGTCCCCTCCTGCCTTTGCAGCGTCCACCTTCACCACCTGAGCCTTCCTCCACACCAAACAAGGATGCTCACGTCTGGAAAGCAGGCAGCAGGAGAGAGAAAGGCAGCCAGGGGTGTGCCTGCTGCCAGAGGTCAGGCAGAGACATGGAAGGAACCAGCGGCACAGGACAAGCAGCCAGGCCCCTTTCTTCCCAAATAAATAAATAAATCCATCTTCTAAAATGACCAGACACTCCTAAAGTTTTACTCCAACTTGAAATAAAGCTAGGATTTGGTTTCTGAGTGGTGCCAGCACCCAATGACCAAGGCAGGAAAGGGCAGGCAGGCAGCGGTGCTGGTGTCATCCTGCCAGACCCTCCTCACCCTCCTTCCTTTATGCCTCTCCTTCAGAGACAGCTCCTCACCACTTCCTCAGCTAAACCTCAAACACCAAGCTCTTCACTGAACCTTCTTCCGAAACACGAGAGGCCCAGAGCCCCGTGCCACCCGCAGCCCTCCCACGCCGAGGCAGGGGCCTTACCCAGCCCTGTGGCGGGCGGTGGCCCGGGGGCGTCGGGGGTCCCGGCGCTGCCCTCCTGGCCGCCCGGCTCCCACGCCTCGCTGCTCTCCGACGCCTCCGCGCCGGCTCCGCACGGCCCTTTCCGGCTGCCGGCCGCCTCGGGGCCGGAGCCCCTGCCCTGCTCCTCCGCCTTCACCGCAAACCACACCTTGAGCTGCTGGGCGCCGAGGCGGGCGCGCTCGCAGAGGCCGGGCACGTCCTCCTCCCGCAGCCCCTTGTGCTTCTCGTAGTAGTCCTCGAGCACCTCCCGGCCGGCGGGGCTGACCTCCACCAGCCCCGGGGGGAAGACCCCCCGCCGGTAGTTCTCATACCACTTCAGCTGCCCGTTCTTGTAGCCATAGCGGCTGTCCCCGAACCAGCGAATGACCTCGGCCCGCGGCAGGCCCGTCTGGGACACGATGGCATCATACTCCTGGTTCGTGGGGCGCTGGGTCTGCACGAACATTTGCTTCAGCAGATGCCGCTGCTGGGCCGTTTTTTTGAAGTTCAGTTTGGTTTTGGGAGGGGTGGGCGGCCGGCTGGAGCTGCCGTCCCCCTTTTCATTTGCGCCGGTCCCCGGTACCTCGTTTTTGCCGTTGGACTCGGTCACTCGCAGGTTTTTCAGGTTGATTTTGATGGGACTCACCTTCCGCTCCGCCGCGTTCGGGTTGCTGCCGGAGGCGTCGACTGAGCCGTTTTCACTCGTGGCCCTCTGCTCATCCGAGGAGTCTTCCCCTTCCCCGCCGCCATTCTCTGCCTCCTCGTCCTCCTGTTGAGCCACCTCCTCCACTTTCTTATTCTCCTCCGCCACCTTCTTCTTCCTCCTCTCCGAGAACCAGCTGTCGATCTCCCTCCGTGTCATCTTCGTCTCCCCCCTCAGGCGGTTCACCTCTTCCTCGGCAGGAAGGGGATTTTGGGCAAAACTGCTCTCCAGGGCCTTCAGCTGCTCCGGCGCTCGCTCCTTGTACTTGGTCGGGGTGAAGTCGGGCGCCTGGTGCCACGACTGCCGCCGTGGTGGGTGGTGAGGGGCCGGTGTAGCCGCCACCGCCGCAGGGCTCAGCTCAGCTCCTCTGGGTGGGACGTCTAAGGTGATTTCGGGCAGGGAATCAAGAGCACTGTCTCCAGGGAAGACGGCCCGGCCACCTCTCACATTCCTGTAGTGGTACCTCCTGTCGCTGAACCATTTTCGGATCTCCTTGGTGGACAAGCCCGTGATCTTTGTCAGCCGCTCGACTTCAGCCTGGCCAGGGAACTGGTTTCTGCAGAAGCTGCCTTTGAGGGCTGAGAGCTGCTCATGGGACTTCTTGTTTTTGTAGACATTGGGATCCAGGAAGGTCTGCGAGGAGATGGCAGGGCAGGCGGTGAGCAGGGACTGGGCGCTGTTGACCACCTTGACCCCGGATGTGTTGCTGGAGCTCACGGTGCTGTGCTGCGCTGCCGGCTGTGGCTTGGGGACAGAAGTCACTGCCAAGGTGAAAGAGGAGCTGGTGCCCTTCAACCCGTTTGCCATGATGGGCTGTGTGACCAGCAGCCCCCCTGTCCCCTCTGGCTGCCCCACCACATGGCCTGGTAAAGTTGCCTGGATAAGATGGGGAACAGTCCCAGGATTTGCAACCAGGGGCGTGTTCAGCACTGTAATGGTGGGTTGTGGCACAGACTGAATAACAGTGTTGAACATCTTCTTCCTGGCATCTTCGATCTCCTCTGGTGACCAGCTAATGCCCTGCTTCAGCCTCTGGGCAGTGAACCAGATCTTCAGCTGCTCTTCTGGGTACTTGGTCACCACAGTCAAGTAGCAGAGCTCAGCTTTGGTGGGGTAGGGGAACTTGTTGAAAGAGTTTTTCAGGAAGCTGTTGGAGTCCATGGCAGCATTGTATGTGGGAATGCTGCTCAGTGGGATCATCACCTTGGGAAGGGATTTGGATGTAGGGAGCTGCTGATGCAAGGGGGGCTGCTGCTGCAGAGACACGAGTTGAGCAACACCCGCCTGCAGAACAGGCACGTTTCCTATGATGGAGCCATTCACTATGTGGGATGACTTTGATGAACTTGCAGTGGGCTGGCTGACTGGCACAGACCCATTTGGGAATGAATGCTCTCCATCCTTCACTTCTGACTCACCGCCCAACTGACTTGACACATTCTCCTTCAGCGTATGGATCTTTTTGGCCTCGGGTTTACCCTTCATTATCTTCATGATAGGGGTTTTGGTAATGATAATTTCAGACTGGCCGTCTGCCCCTTCCTCAGGGACCTCTCCAGGCAGGTCATGGCTGCTGGTGGGCTCACAGAGACTTTGCTCCACGGTTGTACGACTGTCCTGCTTCACCACCCTCCAGACAAAGCCGGTCTCGCCGGCGTGCGCCTCAGCGTTGTGGTGTGAGAGCCCTTCGTGGCTGTTGGCCAGGAAGCTGCACCCGACACAGGCAAACGCGGGGTCTTTGCTGAACTCTGAGTGCTCAGAGTCCAAGTGCCCAAAGAACTGGTGAAGGTCTTGAGAGCCGAAGTCACAAGGCTTGCAGATGTAAGCGTCACCGTCGGCAATGCCGCGGTGCCCGTTGGACAAAGCTCCGTTGTTACTGCTGCTGGCCCCAGCATCACTCGCTGCTGGTCCTTCTGCAGGAGCCTCTGGTGGTGTTCCTTCATGATCATCTTCTCCAGCGTCCTGTTCGGTCTCCTGAAGCACCAGTGTTTTTACTGGTATCATGCAGGGAGTTGTGGATTTCCTTTTGCTAGCCATCGCTACAGTTGATCCCAGAGGACTATTTTTCTTTCATTTAAATTAAATTCAAATTTAGAAAGCGCTATTGCAAGTGTTCTGTGGTCCAGATTCCAGCAAACTCATGATGTCCCAAGGAGTTGTTGACAAATGTTCATATTTGCCACTGAACCTGAGGATAAGGAGAGGGAGGAGGGGTTAGTTCCCTTGGTATTAGACAAAATACAACTGCTCTGGTATTTAACTGCTTCACTCAATAAATAATTTTTCTTCTTTCATTGGCAAAATCTAACTTGACCTTGGATTTACTGTATTTTCACACCTAAACCTGTGAACTATCTGTTTCAAACCAAACACACAAACATGCCACTTTTACAGCCCACATCCAATTCTCATTTAAGGAGGAAAAGCACTGAATTTGCCCCTCATTCTACCCTGTCAAGACCCATCCTTGGTGTTTCAGCAGGGAGAACAGTGCCTGGGCTCCCTGTGCACCCAGGTCCCAGCTCAGCTTCACACAGGAGGTGACACCAGGCAGGATCACCTGGGAAAGATGCCTGCTTTCCATCACAAAAAAAGGATGAAAAATCCACATATTCCCCACAGAACATTTCAATTTCTTCAAAATCAGCATTTTCCATCCATCCTGTCAGGAAGTTTCTTGCCAGCTCAGAGCACTGTGCCTGTGCCAAGAGTCTCTGCAGACACCCAGAGCTGCTGCTGGGAGTAAGGAGGCTGCAGTATTTTAGCCCTTCTTGCTCAGCAAGCCTGCAAAGCATTTGGGAGATGCCCTTTCCATCCTGTGTACACTTCATTCCTGTTCCAACACCATCTGTGAGTCCTCATCTGGAGATGCAAGGCAAGGTAAAGGCCCCAAAGCTCAAGAGCAGCATCACAACGTTCCTGGCTCCTAGGCTTCCCCTCCCACCACCTCTGCAGCTTTTGGCAGTCACACCCCCCAGAGCACTGGGGTATTCCCTAACAAAGGGCAATTTCTCGTCAGTGCAAGCCCATCTTGCTGGCCTTGGGCTAACCAGAGATTTGTTACATTTAAAACCAAAACCAAACAAAAACAAGCAAAACCCAACCAACCAACAATAACTTTTTCCTTTTTTTTTTTTTTTTTTCCTCCTCTGAAGCTACAGCAGACCCTGAAGTGCTCCAGCCCGTGGAAGGTCAGGGCTGGCTGAGGCATTAGCCACAACCTTATTCCTGGCCTGATGTAGCTTTCCCACTTGCACAGCAAATGCTCTGTGCCTGAGATCATGACCCCAGGGCAGCAAAGCTGCTGTAGCTGGCACCAGGAGTCATCTGCCTGGTGACACCCCTCTGTCAACCTTTTCTACAGCAACTCTGCTTTTTTTTTCTTTTCAACAGAGGGATAAAATGGTATTTTTCCAGACTGCAAGGTCACTTGGAAGCATATGGACACACTGATTCATATTACAAAGACTCTGTGCCAGATTTCCCTGAGATTTACAGTAACAGCAACTGAGCTTTATAAAAACACTCATAAAAACTTGAACTTTAAAAAAAAATACCAAAAAAAAACTTACCATCCTATGAGATGACTCACAGAGGTAATTCCTATCAGTTACAGCAGTTGTGCACCAGCAGCTTTCTCAGATCAGATATTTGGAGCTGATCTCATGCACTGAGAAATGCAGATCAGGCAAATGCCTTGCTGGTGCTTATGCAATACCTCCTGTGCTTAGTTTTGTTGGTAGTTTTTAGAACAGAGGAATGAAAGATCCTCATGCAAAAGAAAGAAAAAAAAATCAAATGGAGGAAGTTCAATTTCAAATGACCTCCCTAACTTTATTAGATTTTTTTAAAAAGCTTGTTCTGAAAGCTGACATCATTTTTTCCAAACGGGAGAGCCTGGATGGCTGGCTCTGGCCTCAGCAACTCTCAGGCACCGTTTGAAAGACTGACGGGAAAACGTAACTTCCCGTTAATGTGGGCTGATCTGAGATTACAAAACAGTCCTGTAAACAGTGTTAGTCATCACTGAACTTGGCATCAGAAAAGACTGCTTGCTATGCTAAGGCATCGTGAAGAGCTAGAAGTTATAACTTTAAAAAAAATTCTATAAATAAAACAGGTATTAAAGCCGTGAGCTGGATTTAGATGGCGTGGATTGCACATCTCAATACCTGCTTTGTGCCACTCTCATCCCACCTTCTCGTGGCTGGTCCTGCCCTCTGCAGAGGGCCAGAGAGTTATTCATTAGCATTAGCAAGTGGAATATTTGGATGAGTATGAATGGGCTGTGCTATTCAGAGGGGAACAGCATCCATTTGACACCAATCCCGAGATCCTCATTTTTGATGCTAAGTTAAATATTACACGGTCTAGCAGGCTGTGATGACCTTTCCAAGTCGAGTCAATTAGGGAAAAAGCAGTAAGATCAGCCTGAAGGCTACAAAATACAGCTTTAAAGGCTGAGAGGAGTTTCATGTTAGGGAAGCAATGGTAAAAGGGAATACTTATTTCATTTTATCCTGCAGCTTTAGCACAGAGAGAAGCTGCTGGGCTCTCTGCAACCTTTCTTCTTTCCAGCAAACTCCAGTCTCCATTACTGAGACAGCTCCAGTCCCTGGCAGATCTGACCCAGTGTTTATGGAGTCTCTAGGTATCAAAAAAATGATTTTTATCTGTCAACAGAGTAAATTTGATACAAAGCAACAGCGACACACAAAGACCCCCATTGTGCCACATTAACAAAGTGCCTCTCCCGAGCACTCCATCGCTGTTATTTTGGGTAAGTGTGAATGGCCTGACCCACCTACAGAGAACCTAAAAGCTCTGCATTTCATTTACCAGCACATTTGCATCAAGCTCTGTGCTCTCTCCAACAACTTCCCTTAAAAATGCAATCAAAGCAGCCCCAGCCACCACAGCTCTCCTGCAGGGCTCCAATATTAATGCCACCTGAGAACACAGATTGCAAATTTTAGCTGGAAGTGAATCACAGTGGCAATTTACTGGGGGAAAAAAAATTAATCAAGTGTACTGTTTGTCCGTTTCATTTCCATGGAACAGTTGCATAACCACATGTTGGGAGTATGTTTTATTCACTGCTCACCTTCTGGAATGCACTTAATACTTTAATACACCACTAATATATAACAGAATGGATAATTCACTGATTTCTCCCTCATTAAAGTGAAGCTGTTCTAATGGATAGGGTAAATTAATGGCAGAAAAAAGAATCAATTTAAAAAGATCCTTACAATTGATCTCAGTGTATATATCACCACTGCAGATGCCTCAGACCCATCTGCACAGCCATGAGTGAAGAACTCTATTAACTATGTATTATTTTATTATTAACTGGAACAAAGAGACAAAGCTGAATGGAAGAGTTACCTGGAGCCAGGAAGATGAAGTTATTGTACTTAAATTCATGGTTCCTATTTAATTTATATCTGCTAATTTCAAAACAAGGTAGCAGAGTAAGCAGGTCAAATGTCCAGTGCACCTAAACCATCCCTGCTGCTGGAAATTTGAGGGAAAACTGACTTAAAGCAGAGTAAAACCAATTTTTTCCCCAGTGATGCTCACAGAAATGAAGGCTGGAGGGAAAGGTGGCAGTTCCAGGTACAAAAACAACGCGCTGCAGAGCAGCCTTGCCTCTGCTGAGGGAAACAATGCCCAGACCAGTCACAGTGAGCTCTGCAATAGCAGAAAATTTACTTCTACAGAGATTAACAAAGGGAGGTTTCGAAATCTGCACTGCTGAGTATGAACTTTCAGCTTTTTCCAGCTTGGCTGGATATAACTGGTTTGGTTTTAAATGTTTCACTGAATTAACGAGTTAGGTTGTTAATGCAAAACATTCACTGCATGCAGTGCCAAGGTCCCCAGTTAGCAGATTAATTTTTTGTGACCTTTTGCAAACCTCGCCTAGAAACAGCATCCAGAAAACCCACCAGGCAACAGCACCAGGACACAGCAGCTCCAGTCCCACTGCCCAGGCATGGGAATGTAGGGACAGCTGCCCTCCCCTGCCCCCAGCCCTGCCAGCTCCTGAGCCAACACTGACACCAGGGACAAAGCTTCATGGGGACACAAAGGATGGCTGCGTGTTCTGCGTGGTCTGCTGAAGAGGGAATGCTCCATTAAAATAAAATGAAATTAATACAAAATTCGATTTTTAAAAATCAGCACCAAAATAGAAGTAAAATAACAGTTTTCTCAACACTTTCAGTGCCTGCTAGGCAGGCAGACACGCTCCCCAGGTCAGAGACAAAGTTAATGTTTCTGTCTCATATGGAGCCAAGCACAATATTGGCACTAAATAAAATTAAATAAAAGCGGTTTGTTTTTAAGTTGAAGCTCCACAGGCCCCAGCTGATAGCATCATATGAGGGGGAAAAGAGGACGAAATCAATGGAGGAAAACAAGTTGATGTTTTTGAGTTTTTGTCTCTCCCCTTCAGGCTCTACCTCCAGCCAGGGTCAGAAGATGCAGCACTGTCTCCGGAGTTCCAGATGACTTCCCAATCACACTGTAATTAGCCAGGCCATTAAATAAATGATCCCTGTGGCCAGCACTATTAACCCAAACCTGAGGGTTGAGCCCCCTTCCCCTTCCCACCCCCACAAACATCCCCCTGTGTTTGACAGCAGCACGACAGGCACCCAGTCTGCCCTGGAGCCAGCTCAGTAGCCTGGGACTGGGTGCATTTACCATGGTGCTGGGGAAGGGAGGACAAACAGGTCCATGTATCTGGGGTACAGGCCCTGTTGTCAGCCAGGGCAGTCCTGGGACTCTTCCTCTTTGGCTGGGCATTAACATTCCTTCTGCCTTTGCAGTCCATTCATGAGAAGTCATGTAGGAGTTTCACCAGTCTGAATTATTTATTGCTGAAGGATGCCCAGTGGGGGCTACTGCTAATCCATCCCAGGGACACACTGTGTGGATGGACATCTCAGCAAAGACCTCTCCAGGCCACATCCCTGTCGTTCCATACAGACAGACACAGCAGGGACAGATCACCTCTCCAGAGAAACTTCCAAGGTGTGAGAGGGACCTCTCTGCCAGCTGTGCCAGCATGGCTCTGTGAAGGAGAAGAAAGGGCAAGATTTGGCAGGGCTGAGCTCCTCTGTTCCCACTCTGTGGTTGTGCTCCCAACTAGCTGGAGTCCAGCATCCTGCCCGAGTGACTCTGCAAAGGCTGCAGCTGGGAGGAAGTCACAGCATGGGAACATCTCCAGCAGCCTAAAATTGCCAGCAGCAGAGCATCACCCTGGCTTCTGGCACACATCCCCATGCCATGCCCCTGCACCTGGAGGTAGTGTCTGTCACCCAAAGCCTGGTTCATAACCCAGACCAAGGTCATGACACACTCAATTCTTTGGGGGTTTAACCCCATTCAGGAGTGCAAGTTCATCAATGAGCAGTTAGTGAGATTTTTCCCTCCAGAGCAGATTGGTACCACACTAACTCTGCAGGCACTCAAACCTTAACATGAACAAGCAGAGCCACCAGCAATACAATAACCACAGCCCCAGAGAGGCCACACAGGCAAGAAAGGCTCTTCACATCTTATTATTTCACGCTGCACGAATGTACAAACACACGCACAAACTTCAGCAGTTTTGAGCTTCAAGCAGCATCACAGTCAACGTTTGTACTAAGGAACAATTTCTCTTTATGCCAACTGGTCAGGGTGCTTTGTAGCTTAAGCCTGGCTTTGAAACCACGGGTACAGTCTAAATGCAGTGGGAGCCGGTTGACCGAACAATCGTATTCATTCTCCATTCCTTGGCAGGCCTAGAGCAGAAAAGCGTCTTTTCCATTTAGACCAGTTAAACAGAGCTATTCATTAAAATTTCACCCTTCTCCGAACTGCTGGACTTCTCCATTTAAAACCTGCCTTTAAGAGAAGCCCTCTCTCCTCTGCCCCACAGTGCTCCTCATCCTCTGTCTCAAGTAGGCGCTCATGTCTGAGCTGTGTGTTTGGATTGCTTTTGTGCTGTAACAGCAGCACCTCTCCTGTGTCTTGGTATCTGGGCAGAGGCTGCTTCAGCACTCAGGGACTAAGGGCAATTATCTCTGCTTTTCCCCCCCTCCCCCCCAGACAAGCACAAAACTGAGCAGGATGGAAGGTTAGAAAGAGCTGGCCGAAACAGAACACGATTAGAGTATAAAAATAGGTCACTGGGATAATATAACCTTTAGACTATTGGCAATGTGCCCCCCTTAGAGACAAGCCTGTGTGCTATATTTCAGGAGAATGTGAGGAATAAAAAACAACCACCACAATACACATCAAAATAAAACCACTGATCATCCCTCAGAGCTTTGCGTGCTTCTGTTTGAACATCACTAACATTAATTCACTCCTTTTCCTCTGCCTTCATCCATTTGATTGAGCACAAAATAAATGTTATGTAATCATACCATTAACATCTTCCAAAAAAGTAATAATCTCTTTTGGCACAGAGGCTTCATTACAGATTTGCTCCACATTGCACTACCTTAGCAGGGTTCACAGTTCCAGCAATCCAGGCACCCACCTCCACAGCTTCCATCCTCAGATTTTGTCCATGCTGCAAAACATTCCCAGCATTCCCCCAAAGCAAAAGGCCCAGCAGACAGATAATCACATCTCAACAGAGCCAG
This sequence comes from Hypocryptadius cinnamomeus, assembly GCA_013400635.1. Classification (NCBI taxonomy): domain Eukaryota; kingdom Metazoa; phylum Chordata; class Aves; order Passeriformes; family Zosteropidae; genus Hypocryptadius; species Hypocryptadius cinnamomeus. The sequence goes on from VYZP01025042.1 coordinate 35,975, forward strand.
CTCTGAGGTTAGCACCACCAGCAGAGGACACCAGATAGCATTAATGGAGCTTCAAGGAGTCCCTCAGCTCATCAGTATGTGGGTGTCCCATCACCTCACACTCAGCTGGTGACTGCCAGCAGGCTGGTTTGTGCCTGAACAGGACAGTATGACCATGCTTGTAAACACACTGGAGTTCCCATTTCAACCTCTTGTGCTTTCTCTGGGATGTTTTATCTTTGCTTGCATTGTCAGGGCTTTGTTCGTGATTTCATCTGAAACACAGGCACCTCACACATCCATTATATCCTGCCACACCACCTTCAGATGTGCCACACGCCTTGGAGCTCATTGTCAAGCATCACCATTTCCATAGGACAAGCCCAGCTTTGGCAGATGCAGCCCTCCAGAATGTATGTGAAGATGAATAGGTTACACCTAAAATACACTTTGTGTTTTTATTATCTGAAATTACTGAACTGGCTCCAAGACAAAAATCCACTGGGGAGCTCAGAGCAATGAATAAGCACCAGAGGTAGATCTTTGTCCATGTCAAATTTCCACCAAGGATACTTGAGACTTTTAAATCAGCAGGGAATGCTTGGCTGAGCTGGTGAGGAGCTCACAGGTGTGAGCACCCAATGGCAACAGAGCACACACAGTGCCACAGCCCCACCGTGCTGCTACAGCCTGCCCCTTCCCAAGGCATCATCTTGGGAAGCCTTGGAGCCCACCTTTCTGATATACCCCTGCTCACAGCCCCACTGCCAGGCTTGCACATCACCTCCATACGGGCGACCTTAATCGAGGGGCCATCACCCCAAATTCAGGAACCACAGCTCTAATGCCAGCACAGCATTTACTGTTAAAAGAAAACCAGTGTCAGCTTTTATACCAGCACCAAAACGATCCCACTGCAGACACAAACCCAAAAGCCTGTCACACAGGTTTCTCACCAAGCATCCAAGTCCCCTGTGGAATGAAGAACCTCTTGCTGAAGCCAGGCTGATCACCAGGCCGATCACCAGCTACCGAGCAGCCGCAAAAGGGACAGACCCGCAGCAATTCCAGGGAAGTAAAGAGTGCCCGGAGCTTTAAAACAAGATGTGGGTGGGAAGAACTAAACCAAGCTACTAAACAGTACCAGAGGCGCTGGAGCTGATCATCTGCAGCACAGCCTGATGACTACGAGTGCTGCAGCCCCTTCCCAGCTGAGCATTTTTGGATTACTTCATTCCCTGTGCCCTTTTGCAATATGCAGCTTCCAGAGCTGTGTTACATCCTGGCTCAGCCTCAGCTCCCATTCCTCCACTTACAGTTGCTATAACCAAAAAGAAAACTGCAAAATACTTCGTCTGAAAGCAAAGAAACAGGGTTTGGCAGGTTGGGATTGTGGATTATTTTTTTCCATCCCCATGCATTCTGCTTCAGAGTCGTCCTTTCAGACGCTGCGCGCAGCCGATGGCTTTTGCAGCGTATTGAGCCCGCTGGTTTATGGCAATGTTTTTCTGCTCACTGAACTGGCTCATTCTTTCAGCAGAACAAACTGTTCCACGTTGAGGCAGGAGTTGGCTGTGTTTTAACAAAGGATTTTTCCCTTCTGACAGTGTTTTGCAAAAGACCCAAAAAAAGGAGTTTGGAGCCAAGTTACAAAAGGTCAGGAGAGGCGAGTCAAGCACTGGGTGTAGTTCCTGTATGTCACAGCCAGACAAGGAAATGGGTGGGGAAAAGAGGAATGGCACTTCGAGCTGCAATAATATGTATAAAGTGATATTAATGAGGAACGGGCTTTTAAATGAGGATGGCAAGCATGCAGGCACTGTAATTTTTGCTGTACAACAGCAGGCTTGTTAGGTAGGCTGAGGCCTTTGCAATCATTTATCCATGTGAAGCATGCATTTGAGAGAGTTCAAGTAGCACTAGGAGTGAGAAAAAGGCAGTCTTATTTGCTTCCCCTCCCCAAGCTGATTTCAAGGAGCTACCGCATTCTCATCTCCCGTCAGCCAAATGAATATTCAAAAGGCTTTTGCCAAGCCAGCGCCAGTCAATCAGGGAAACAATGCTGCAGGGAAAAAAACACTGAGCTGAGAGACCTGTGTGAGACAGGCACCTTGTCCCTCACCACGGCTCTGCTTTAGCATCCAAGCCTTCAACGTGGTGCACGGTGCTCCTGCCAGGGCTGCTGCTCTGCTTGCTCCATCCCCTGCCACCCCACAGGACAGCAGGGCTACAGCAGAGCTGCTGTAGGATGGAGGATGAGCATCCCAAATCAGGGTGCTGCAAGTGGGGAAAGATCCCAGGACTGTGGTCCCAGCAACACAGCCCTCCTGAGGGAACTGGTGATAGCTCTTCCCTCTCTTCTGCTACAGGCTGGGACCACAAATATTTTCTGCATGGGATGGGCAGGCTCCTGGTGAGGCCCCACTCTCTGGTCAGCAGCAGCAGCTAGTAGGAATTGGGTCTTTCTGCTCTGTGCACTGCACATGGACAAGCCAAGATGGACAACTCCAGCCTTGCAGATGTTGGGAGGAGGGAGCCAAGGGGATGTGCAGCAGTTGACAGTATGTCATGCCTAATACTCAAGCTTTTCCAGGCCTCAGAGGATCCCTGAATAGAAAGAAACCACCCACCACTGGAACACAGCCACTTTTGTGGCTGGAAGGGGCAGATGTTCAACCCCATACAACAATGCAACACAACAGTTGAGGCTCTAAGTGAAGAATGCTGCATCCACTTAAAACTGAAGAGGGAAATTAGGGACACCATCTAATTCTAGAACTACCATTTGGTCCTGATGCTTCAAGTTCACATACCTACTCTGCAGGAGTAGCACAGGGTTTCCTTCCATTGCCTTAAATAGGCAATATCCTGGACTAAAGTACTCAACCACAAGGACTTCAGAAGCATATGGTCTGACTAGCAAGTGCTCAGCTCCTTCAGCTGGAACACCAGTTCCCAAATAAGTTCAGTTCCTTTTTAGCACCTACATAAGTGACAGACTTCCAGAAGTCCCAACTGGACTGCACAGGACAGGCCCTGCTGGCATAGAGAAGGGCAGACCATTAAGAGGGTTCAGTATCTCTGACAGCCAAACCCTTTGCTGAGATGAGCCTGGGGAGAAGCTGAGTTTCAGAAAACCTGCTCACCACAGCCAGCATTAAATCCTTCACCACTCAGTTGCCAAGAAGAGCTTGGCATGGAGAACAACCATCCTGACCACCACACCCTCATTCAGTGACACTCAAGACTTCCCATGGGACAACCTTCTTCCTTTCTCTGAAATACTCACCATGTCTTTTAGGATTGATAGCAAGAGAAAAATGGATTTGAGACGTGATTTGAGATCTCTCTGGGCAAAATCTGGGCATCTGGATCACGCACCTGCCACCCAGATGCAATCCTGGTCATTTGCTCCCTGGTTAGAAACTGTATTTGTTCAAAACCATTTGTCAAGACACTCTGGACAGAACTCAGAGACACAGAACAAAGTTCAAGGGTTATTTGTGATATGAACCATGCCAGTCAGGACTCTCCTCTTCCTCCAGCTGTTTAGTGACACTTGGAATGGAGTGGCCTTACTGGAGAGTCAATTATTTTTTTAGTTGAAAACTCACCATCCTCTAGATCAGCTGTGAGCTGAAAGCATCCCAGTTATTTACTGCTGGAAGCTAAAGGAATTTCCTTACTCTCAGAAAACAGACATTTAAAATTAGTTTAAAGTTCAGTTGTGATAAACAAATCACATTCTCCTCCTTCCCCTCTCCTGTTTTGTTTTGGTGGGGCTTTTTTGTTGTTGTTGGGTTTTTTTGTGGGTTTTTTTGTTTTGTTTTGTTTTTTTGGGGGGTCTTTGGGTTTTTTTTTGGGGAGGGGGGATTGGTTGTTTGGGGTTTTTCTGTTTGATGTTTGTTTTTGAAATCATTCCTGCTAGTCCAACCAGCATTTTCCTTAGTTGCTCTTTGCAACTCCTCATTTAAATCTCATTCACAAGGATGCAGGGGAACCACAGACATCTTCTGAGAAGAAACAGCAAACCCAGATCCCTGATTTCAGAGCTTTTCCTTTGACACTTGATTCCCTGACAACCTCATTAAAAAGAAACAAACCACGATGTATTTAGGTTTTTTTCCCCACTTCCTATGAAGAGCAAAAGGTTGGGGACTGGGATGGGGGCTCAGGACTTCAGTTCTCTGCTGACAACCAAGATGTGCCCACTCTACCTACCCTGCCCAAAAGCTGGGGATGCAAACAGCTCCCAGCAGATTGATGAGGAAGACAAAAGGTGTTTTAAATTGATATGACAGTGCAACTAAAGGGTTTGGGGTTTTGGACTGAGTCCCACAAGCCTGAATTCATATGGATGTACTTTGTACCTTGTGGATCACAAGGCCTTGATACAAGGAGATTCCTTTAAAAAATTCAGGCGTGCTGGGGGAATTGCCTCCTTGCCATGTTTTAGTGAGTCTGCCCATGAACTGCCAGCAATTACTGAGCTTCCACTCTGTATTCAAAGCTCTATACAATGGAGTTTATTATTTTTAAGCCTTTCAGACATCAATGTAGCAAACTTAACAGAACTATTTGGAAGATTAAGACACAAACACCACCGCATTATTCAATTTAGCTCCAACACTGAACACTTATTTCTGTAAAGGATCACAGCTAATACATTGCCAACTGCCAGCAGAGACAAACACTTAAAAGTCACACTGCAGCACGGTCTTATAAATCAAATTTAAGATATAAGAAGAAGAAAATTACTATCATTATGCAAGTACAGCCCAATTACCACCAACTGATAGTAAACCTATCTTCAGGTCCTTCAAAAAGGATCCATCCCTAGAAATGACAGCCCAAGGAAATCCTCACTTTCTGTGCACGCAGCCGGGTGTGAACCTACTAGTACATCTCCAATAGCTATATTAGATGACTTTTCTAAGTATTTTATATATTCATACAAGTGCAAAGAGACTTGATTACCACCTCACCACCCCAGTTCACAGTGGGGAGGTCACTAATAGCTGCTTGCCAAATCAGACCTGCAGACAGGTGACAAAGGGGAGTGATGTGAGAAAACAAAGGATTTGTGCCTGTTTTCTATCATTACAGTGCTCACAGGAGAGCTGACTGCTGCATTTTGCCCTCCTGAAACCATCCCACCCTTCACAAACATTGCATGAACTTAGGTTGGACTGGGTGCAGGAGTAGCAGAGGGGAACAACATCCTTCATGGGAATAAAATGAAATAAGAGTCAATAAAAATTTTTTAAAAATCAATTTGCCATACGAAGACTGTCATTTCCTTAGAGCTGACTTAACCTAAAGCCTTTGGAGAAAATCCATCTGTTGCAAATTTAAAATTTCCCAGCCCTTCAAATGAACATGGAAAAGTTCTCATTGCAAAGTGTCCCATGAATAACAGAAATATTTCTGGTTTACAACAAAGGCATCACAGACTATGTTTAACTTCAGCAAGACAGAAATCAAGATTCCCTCCTGGCTTTTCAGAAAAAAATGAAAGGTTGTCTCATTACACCAGTCTAAAACATTCATTATCCTCATTAGGGTAAAGGGCACAGCAACATTATTAACTCTGTTTCACAGCACTAAGAAAACAGCAGGATAAAGTAAACTGCAGGAGTCAGCACAGGGGACAGTAAGGTAAAAACGTCCCTGCTGTGTCAGCAGGCAGCCTGCACACACAGGAATGGGGATGACCGAGTGGTGATGCCATGATGGAGCATTTCATTTCTAGGCCAGCAGCCCAAATCACAGTCAGGTTAGGAGAACATGATCCTCCAGGCACCTGCCCTCTTCTTTGGGCTAGGAGTGAACAGAGTTGGGAGCATCTTGATGATACTGCACCAAAATGACAGCGTGTCACGCTGGATAAGGCTCAGGACAGCGGGAACTGCCTCCATGCCCCAGCCCATCATCACCCACCACACAGGATTAAGGGAATAGAAGCCTCCCACATCAGGGCAGCCAGGGGATAGCACTCACAGCCTGCAGGACTCTCCTTGATCCCATCAGGAGCAGACAGGGCAGAGGAACCCCTCGAGAGCAACACTCCTGCGATCAATTCCACATCGAGCTGCCTCCCCAAGGGCCAGAGCAGGCAGAGCAGCAGGGCTCCTTCAGGGAGCTCTTCATGGATTACTGCTCTAACACTGCACATGCCTGCCAGGGATAGCTGGGAAAGTGGCTGGCAGCACTGTCCAAAGCACTGCCACCGTGTTTGGGGTTTTTCTGAACCATCTGTTTTCACATCAAAAGCAAGCAGCAACCACAGGGGCAACACACAAAATTCATGGCCAGCTGCTCCTATCCGCACCCTTCATCCACTCCACTCTTCTAAAATTTGGCACAAGTCTCATCATCACCTGCAAGTGCTGGTGAGTGCTGAGAAGCTGCCAGTGCAGGAGACACCCTCACTGTTTAAATGACTCAAGCTGCCATCCTGAGCAAGGTCCCACGGTCTGTGGGATATTCAGGGTACAGTCACTTGCCATCCCCCAGAGTACATCAGTGTTCTGAAATCATTCACCAGGGTTCAGCTCCATCAGGAAATTGCTGCCAGCCTCCTCCTTGTTGCCTGGCATCTTCCCCACATCCCTCCCTTCCTCGGTCAGTAGTTATTTCCATGTCATTTTAGAATTTCCCAAGAGACATGTGCAAAGCCTCTCCCCAGAGCTCCAAGATCCTCCAACAGACAGCCCTGAAGACTTTTAGAAGTCACACATCCATGTGATCTTCCACACACATCAGTCTGGAGCTCACCCTCTCCCACAAAGTGGCTTGAACAACTAAAAGTCTCACAACTTGGGGGAAAATCCACAGCCTTAAATGTTTGTTGGCCCAGCAGGAAGATCACACAAACCACAAAAGGGAAAAACAAGAGGGTTAGACGGCAGAAGTGCTTAATGATACCACATCCTGTACATTGAATTCAATTTCTTCTCTTTCACTAGTGTCAGGGGTGCTGTTCAAGATAGTTTTACTCCTAGTTACAGGCAGTCTGAGGGAACAGCCAGACCTACCTGTAGCCTGAGATTTACAATCCCTGGTCTAGTAGCAGCCCCAGCCTGTTGCTGTGCCCTGGAGGCCACATGCTGCCAGCTGTCCAGCCTTGCAGCATCCCAGCAGGACAGCCAGTAACTCAGGATACCTTGAAGGAGAAGGGGGTTTGGGTTTTGACTCTTGGGAAGAGAAGGATGGAGATGAAAGCAAAGCTTCTGTCCAAAATGAATGGGTTTTTCCAGCTGCTGGGCCATGCCTCTTGCACAGGTGATAGAAATTTCGTATGATATATTCACACCAAAGATGAAAGAGTGGCCACAATTCACACTGCTGGTTCTCAACAGCCTGCACAATCCACTGGACCAGCTGTGTGACCAGAAGGAAATACAGATAACAGTATTTTTAATATTTCTGGATAGTCAGATACTCCCCAAGGGCATTTTCCCACCCACAACCACCACGAGGTCTGATTTTCTGCCACATCCCAAAAATTATCACTTCCATCCACCCACAGCATCCCACACCAGCTGGAGCTCACTCACTGCCACAGGGTGGGGGTCTCAGGCTGGTGGCTGTCCCACATCCACCCCTGGATATGGCAAAGGGAAGAGGGGCTGCATGCCCCCAGGACAAAGGAGGCTCAGCATCACTCCTCAACTCTGCTGTACTTAAAACAGAGGCAGCCAGAGGCAGCTCCCCCCAGGACAGCTGTCATGTGAGGGCTTCCCATAGCCCATCCCATGGGAATGGCAGGGAGCCTTCAGAGCAGCACACAGGAGACAGCCAGCCTCTTGTTCCCCCCAGATATCTGCTATTCCAACCACGAGGTTTTAGCACATTTCAGGCATGCTGGAAAGCTTCTCCTGACATTTAGGGAGTGGGAAAAGGGATGGTCAGTGCTGTTACCCTACACTGGGAAGGAGCAGGGAGAGATGAAATGATCTGCCCAAGGTCTGTCTGCACACTGCCACGGGGAGCAGGACCATGTGCCATCATCTTTATCCCCAAAGCCATCGCCCCTCCTTAGCATTCACCCAGATTCAAACCAGAAAGGCAGCACAGGAGCACCAGAAACCTGTTCTGCCCAAACTGGCCATCAATTTAAAGCTCAAGAGCTGAGAGCAGTGCTAAGGAAGACTTTATAGCTCAAGGAGCAACCACCTTGCTAGTGCAGTTATGCCAGAAGCATAATAATGGAACCTGGGTACCTGTAAAACCCTTTACATGGATAATTTTTCCCCAGGAAAACAGAAGAGAGGCCCATGAGATGGTCATGCTTCCTAGTCCATCCATATTCTTCACACAGCAGCTATGGAAAAGGGTACAGACACCTTCCCACTGCCACAGCTCCTGCTGGAAGGGAAATGCTGTCACCAGTGTGTTACAGAAAGGGAAATGAGGCACAAAGCAATTTTAAATAACTCGCCCAAGGTCACAGGAAGCTTATAGCAAAGTCAGTAATTAAACTCAGGACTTGTGAGTCCCCAGTCTAGTTATTTATCAGAAATCACCCTTTAATGGGTCACCTTTAGTCAGATATCCTCCTATTTTGCACTGCCACTGAATTATACTGGCAGAGGGAATTATTACGAGTTTCCCTTACAGCTCAACATGCTTAAAGGGCTGTTTTGGAAATAAAATAAAACTTGCAGCATGCTCAGTGCACTGGAACAGACAACTCCTCAGTGCTGCAGAGAGCTGAACCACCAAAGTGATTACAAGGCTCCAGATCAAGCTGGGAAGTAAGAAGCTGGTTTTCCTCTGTAGCGAATCACTTTGTTTTGAAGGGTGGCCTCCAGTCGACAGTTTGAAGGGCGGTAAGAACTCACCATTTCACCTTGGATTTGTGTCCTCATTCAGAAATACCTCTGAGGACACAGAATATTGCAGCCTTAGCTCTGAGCCTCTCCCTTTGCAGCAGGCCTCTCCTTGAACCTGATATGCCACTGGTTTGTGTTGGTACAAAACAATAGAATGGACTTTATCCAGACTTGCACAGGCCACAGGCACAGCTCTTTCCCTTCATAAAGAAAACCTGTTCAAGCATACCCCAGTCCCTTCACAGAGACTGGACACAGCCTTCACTGGAGCCTTCCACAGCCTCAGGGCACCTCTGCCAGACAGGGCTGGCTGAAGGCATCTCTGGAGCATCCAACTGCTGCTCCTGGGGGTTCTCCTGCTGTGGGAGCCCAGAGCCTTGCTGGGCACTGCTCACCTCAGCAGAGGAACAGCAGAGCCACTGCAGCACCACTGCACATCCCAAACCCCAGCACGGGGAGAAGCCCAGGAACGAGGAACAGCAAAGCCAAACCCTCCTGATACACAGATGTGGTTTGTAACAGCACAGACAATCAAACCACATCTGTGGATATCTGCAGTGCTCAGATCCCTTTCAGCTAATGACAAATAGTGGAAGTGTTGGGCAATAGGTTTGGAAAGGGACATGCAGGATGGAATTTGCCTTTCACAAAATACAATGTGAGGGGCAGGAGTCAAAACTGTTAGTGTGAGGCTAGCCAAGAAGTTTATGCATCCAGTGGCCTCATCTTTCTGAGTACAAGCAATTTAATTTGTCACACTGATATTGTATACATGTCCTGAGCAAATAGGTCAGTAAGAAGTAAGAGTAGGAAAGGAGGAATGAAGGAAAAGGATGCAAGGGCATTTGGAGAACTCCATCTGATCTGCAAGTTGGGAAACTTTGCAGTTACACATACTGATTGGGGAGATAGCAAAAGAGGAGGTAAGAGAGGCTTCACAGCTCCATGCTCAGGGCTGCAGCCCTGCCTGGGGACTGAGGGGCACTGGTCAGTGCCAGCTCCCAGCCATCACCTTCCTAGGCAGCACCAAACTGCCAGCTTAACAGAGAGAAAAGGAAAAAAGAGAGAGAGCTTCACCTCTTCTAAGACTCTGTTACAGAAAGAAACCCCACATGCTACCAAATTACATGGACAAAGGACAATCCTGTTTTGCAAAGCCTTTGTCTGGGGAATTCTTTGCTTGAGCTCTGCTGTAGATTTGCAGGTGAACGAAACTCTTGTGAAAAATTTACCTCTCAGGGTGAGGAAATGAAATCTCTTTTCTCCATCTGTTCTTCACTGGCAGAGCAGAGGCTCTGGGTGGAAGGGCTGCATAAGTGGGATAACCCTGCCCCAGCCCTTTCTGCTTTAAGGCTACTCACCAGAAATCCTTGCTGTCACTCCACACCATAAACCCCAGTGAGGAGCACGTCCAGTGCTGCAGCTTCACACAGGGCACCCCGTTCTGGGAAAGCACCTCCTGTTGTTCCCACCATGGATCCTGTCTTCCCTGACACCGTCAGATCAGGGTGAGCCCCTCAGCCCTCTGCAAGAACCAGCTCAGCAGAAACACCTCCAGAGGGTTATTAGCAACAAGACCAAACTAGCAGATGTGGGCCTGCAGATCCTTGGGCCCTAAACACAGGGCTGGAGAGGCGTGACATCAACTATGTCAAAAATTTGCTTGCTTTGAAATCCTACTCCTGCTTATTTATGTTACAGGAGTACCCAGAGGCCTCAGCCAAGCCCTACAGAGCTGGGGCTGGAGAAGTGCATTTGCACATGTAATGGCCATAGAACCACAGAATGGTTTGCATTGGAAGGGGCCTTAAAGATCATCTTAGTCCAGCCCTGCTGCCATGGGCAGGAACACCAACCCCACACCAAGCTGCACAAAGCCCCACATCTCCACAGAGAGCTCCTGCCCCATGGCCAGCCACAAGCAGCCCAGAGTTTTCACTAGAAATAACTCCCAGCCAGGTTGGAGGTGAGGAAGTGCTGTGGCAGGGCAGGCTACAGGAGAGAGCCAGCACAAGGGCTGGGAAGGAAGCCAGCAGCCAGGCATCATGGCCAGGGGTGTCCCTGGGGCTCCTCTAGTGCTCCCACGGCAGAGCTGAGCTCTGCCTCCAGCAGCCAAAGCACCCTGGTGAAAATGCTGCACACAGAGCTCTGCAACCCCCACAGGGATGCAGAGAAGGCTGTTAACCTAAACAGACAGGTCTGAGATTGATTTGCAGGAAGGATGAAATCAAGAAGCAAAAATAACATTTCCAACACACCAGTGACATACCAAGCCCTTAATCCAAGGCACTATTTACAGGCCAAGAGCATTCCTTGCTGCTCTTACCTTCAGCTGCAAGGTCTGGGTCAGCAGCTGCCTTGGAGGAGCCTGTTTGAAGGTAACAGACAGCCCAGGGAACAGCCAAGCCTAGAAACTGGGATTTGCAGGCGAAGATAAATAATTAAAGGGACAACTGAGCACAGCTCACTAGACTTGGCTTCACAATGCAAGCGCTGAACGTGGAAAACTCAAAACATTTCCTCCCCAAATGCATTAAATGCATATTTTGCTATTTCAAAGTCTTCTACTTCCTCCAGCATCCAGATATTCACTTCCCAGATGCACTGCCCGGAATAGGGTCTTGTAAATAAAGTTTTACGAAAAGGGAAGGTTAACACACAACATATTTTTCCCATTACTTCAATACATCCTGCAAGCTCTGCAAGCTTGGTAAAGAAAGAGTCTATTTAAAAATCTAGGGTGGGGAAGAATTAGCTCACCAAAACCATAAACAGATTTGCTTTGCACTTTCAGGCCAAGAGAAAAACAAGACAGGCCATGCACGTATTGATGCACACAATGGCACAATCATTTTAAAAACAAATGAATTGGGAGGGAGAGGACACCACAGGAGGGTGGGGGAAAAGGAGGAGCAGAGAGAAAGGAGCCAACTTCTGCAGCAAAGATCCTCAGCTTGGTTCTTAAAGCTCCCTGAGAAGATACTGAAAAGCCTTCATGGGCCAGCACAGGACCATGAACTTGCAGGGAGGATGGCACATGGCTACAATGCCACAAGCCATCTCTGGGTGCTGGCCCTCCAGTAATGAACAATGTCTTTTTCTGCAGATGGAACACAAAGGAATCCTTCTTATTTACCCAGACACCTTCCACATGAACCCATCCACATCCATTATTGCTATGTTTCCCTGGCAGATACCAAGGGATATAAAATTTAATGCCCTTCTCCCTACTTTCCCTCCTAAGAGACTGACTCTGTTTACAAAGGCAGAGCGAAGCTACCAAAGCTTCACCCTCTTCCTCCTGCAAAATTCTCTGTTTATAATAGCCAGACAACCAGAGAGCCACAATGTTCACTGCATTTGCACAATTACTGCCATAAGGTTTTGAGGACCTACCTAGATGCAATTAATGGAGGGAACTTCAAGGAGGACAGGTCTCAGGAGGCTGAGGGTGCACGTGGATCTCAGCACATCACATGCTTCAGCAGGGTGCCTTAGTTTATTCCTACCAGTTTAACAGGCTACAGAACTGGAAGTGTGTCAGGAAAGCTGCAGCAAACAGCATCAGTCCAGTTACTGTACTCCCAACGCTGATTATTTAATAAAGTCTAGAAACAAGCAGTCTCCAGATGCGGCACAAGCTGGGTAGAAACCACTCCAGGGTTCGAGAATCCCCATTTCCACAGGGACACTGTCATTTATCACACAGCCATGAACTGGGTGAACAAATTTCCTGCCAGTCTGCTCACTAATGTTCAACCATGGAGCTTACTTTTTGTACAAAGAAAATGGCTTGGCTCTGCTATGAGACCCAATTTCTTCTTCAAAAGCCTGGAACGGTGTAATGGAAAACTGGAGTGTTATTTCCAAGCACACTTCTTCCATCCATAGAAGCCAAAGGGAAAAAGCATTGCTCTCCTGACCCTTCATCCACACCATGGGACAGATGGATATTTATTAAGTGATATGAAAATAAAGTAAAGCAGCAACTAGCACACAGAGGAGCCAGCCAGGAGAAAAGTACAAACACACAGGCTATCTGAACTCTGCTTTGTTCAAGGAGTGATATCCAAAAGCAAAGAAAATAAAAATTTCCCCCGTCTCAGGGACACCTGGAAGCATAAACCAAACTTGATCAGACCACAGAGCAGCCCCTGCTCTCAAGGCAGCAGAGCCAGTCACTGCAGGATCACTTCCTTCAGCCATCAGGCTCCAGCAGCCTGCACAGGGATCTCTGTGACACACTGGAATACACCACATTTCCCTGTCCAGGCAGCACAGGACAGAAGATTTCACATCACACACAGTGCCTGAGGTGACAGCAGTGTCCTACCTGCACGAGGGACCACGTCCTGAGCCTGTCGTTCTCCTGCCCCTCCTCTGTGCTCACCCACATCTTTAAAGTGCCTGCAGTTGCCTCAGTAGCACCAGGATTCAGGGCTGGAAGAGAAGACATGACACCAAAAATTACTGCTGCACCCCTAATGGAGAAGGCAGCTCTTGGTTAGCAAAGGTTAAAAGCAAAAATAAAACACTGATCAGTTTGAGTGTCCACCCTGCCATGTTCCCACAGTACATCCCCACTGAAGCACCCTAAACAATTAGTAAAGACAGTATTTATCAGAAGTTACCCAAATTTTCTGAATTAATCTCCAACCCAGAGAAAGCACTCCCCGAGCTGCAGTGTGCTGGAAACCAGTGACACTGCTGCCCAGCTCCCTGTGGACTTGGTCCATCACAGGGCTGGAAACCTCAGCTGGCCACAACATATTTAGAGCAGCAACCACAGCACCCTGACTGCCACTGCAGCAGCTAAATATAACATATATAATAATATAACATGCAGCTCTGCTCGGAGCTGTGGCCTTCTTTTCTCCCCTTCATTTCCCCCCACTGCCATCCAATCCCTGTTCCCTCACCACTGGAGAAGCAGCAGAGCCAGCTCCATGCATTTCCTAATTTCTAAACTTTACTGTCTAAAGAGATAAGCAGCCAAGTGGATTTCTGGGATTAAGTTCAGACCAGGGGAGAAAACAGCATATTGAAAAACAAAGAGTTGCCCCGGAAAAAGGTGAGCCAGAGCTTGGAACAAGGATGAAAACCAGGAAAATTAGGTTGTGATTGCCCAAGTAAAGTAAAATTTAAAGTTGTTTGTTGCTCCTGCCTGAGCAGTGACAGGTCCTCCTCTCCTAGCAGCATGTCCCAAGTGTCCCATGCCCAATGGCAGGAGGGCTGGAATATGTGAACTTTAAGGTTCCTCCCAACCCAAACCATTCTGTGATTCTATGACTCTGTGAAGTGTCCCATGCCAGCTCCAGTCCCTAAAGTTCCCTGCCAGAGCCCCACTGATCTGCTTCTCAGGTTGGATCCTGCTGACCACATGCTTTGCACACAACTGCTGCATTTCTTGGATTAAATAAGTGGCACAGAGAGACTTCACCAAACAACAGGCACAGATGCATTACAACTCAGGAAAGGACTTCCCAAACTCATCCAGCATCCTGCAGACAAGAAATTTCTACTCTGGGCTGTAATTTTACAGACCAAATTCAGCAGGATTAAAAAAAACAAACAAACAAAAAAAAAAAGCAGCAAAGCAATTGGACAAGGGTAGAAAGACACAAAGGTTTCCCCTCACCAAGCACTCGGGTGTCCCGATGTTCCCTGCTGCAGAGCCATGCTTGGAGAAAGCTTTCCCCAGACCTGCAGTGCTGGCTGCTCATTGTTATTTATTATACATTATTTGTTGTACATTCTTCTCTCAATTTAATTCACAGGAAAAGCAAAGCAAGCCCAGAACCAGGGGGGAGAAAAATCAGGAGGCCTAAGTCTGGCAAATCACAAGACTTGAGAGAACAAGAAAAAATGCTTTAAATGCCTGCTAGATGCCACAGCTTTTTCTTTTTTCCTCTCTTTTCTTTTTTTTCCTCCCCTAAAATGAAGGGAAGGCTTACCCCTAACCAATTAGGTTTCAGCACACTTGGAAAGATCCCAGCATTGAATGCCGAGACCTTGACATAACAGGTGACAAACTTTGCTGGGCCAGAAAAAATTTAACATACAATAAGAAACAAATACTGGACTGCTGATGGAGTGGGTTTTTATTCCAGAAATTTGTGTAAATGTCCCATATTGACTTGCACAACCCCAGCAACTCCCAAACAGAGCGATAACAGCATGGCCCCACTGCTTATCTGCCATTCCTCTTCCTGTAACAGTGCTGCTCCTCTCCCTCTGCCATGGTACATTTCATATCCTTCACACACTCCTTTAGGGATTCAGCATATGCTTAAGACTTTAGCAAACAAGATTTTGCATTCCTTGGAGTACCTAAATTAAAGAGTGACCTCGATCACAGCAAGCAGAACAGCTTCGCGCTTCTAGAAATTAAAGGTGGCTTAAATAGAAACTTAAGCTGGAGGCAGAGATAAATCTGAGTCTTCCAAAACCTTGTTCTGAAATATGGAGTAAAGCCCCTGCAAATTTGGCACCATGAGCCATGATTACCCTGGCAGCTCCTCCTTGAATTCCCTGGAATTGCTGCTTCAAGAAGAATAACACCGAGGGGACTGGGGTTTCCTCGGAGCAGAACACGCAAACAGCTCAGCTGCTTATCGCTGAAACTGGAACAGCAACAAGGACAACCAAGGCACGCTTTTTTCCCTAACTTCTTTCAGATATTAAAATCCCAGCATCCAACAGCCAAGATACACTGAGGTCCTTCTGTCTCAGTTATTTGCACTGTCTGCCAGAACCACAGCCATCGTTACCATCCCACTGCTGTCCTTACGGCTTCCCAAGGCTTGACTGAGCAGCTCAAAACCTGCAAACAGTTCCAGAATGGAGAATATCTTCCCCAAATAGCAAATTCAACACACACAGTGAGCCATCTTACTGTACCTGGAGGTTTAGCACTGCAGTGTCTGAACCAGCTGGACCAGTAGGCTCATGAAAGGGGAGAGAGATCCACTGAGAGACTGAACATTTCAAAATCAAATCCACTGCAAAGGCTCAAAAATAGAGATTATTCTGTTTTCCTTTTACCTGACAACCCCAGCTCAGATTTTTTTTTTTTTAAACAGCTGTTAGCTCTCTTTTGGGTCTTAACAGATCTTCTTGCTCTCTTTTGGGATTTTTTTTTTGTTTGACATGACTGAAAAGGGAACTAGGCTGTCCCAGAATAAAGCCTCCTTGCAGAGCAAAGCCTGGTTCACCCAGAGACTCACACAAGCAGGCACAGCAGCCCCAAGCCCACCTCTCTGTCCACACAGAGGTTGGGCTGAAGAACAAAATGATACAGAAAACACAAAAACAAGTCCCCTGCCCACCAGTCTCCAAAGGGGATGCTTTGAGGGATGCTTCACCTTTTCTTGCTGTTCTCGGAACTAGGAAATAGCTGAGCTGTGAAGGCACTTTGCAAGATCCCAGCTTTGGCAGAGATGGGCACCCTCCTGCCCTCCTGAGGTGTCCACATGGACCTGAAGGAAACTTCTCAGACATGTGAGACCTTCTCTGACACTGCCCAGCAGAGACTGTCTGGCCCTGCAGCCTCTGCTGCTCATGGAACACTGATTTTAAAAGTTACCATCCCCAAGGTACAATTAAAGGACTGACAAGTTACCATTCAGGATCTCTAAAGTGGCTGTTTCTATTTCTCCAGTATTTACAGAGCTGGGAACTCGACTTCACTGATATTTCTTTGAAGATAAATAGCTGTACTAAAAGCAACATCATTCACTTCCCTCTCTGTCTTCCAACTCAAGTGAACCAGCATCTCAGAAAAGTTTCACCACTGAGAGAGACAAGTTGTACAATTTAATGTCCATAACATTCAATTTCAGAACCAAAGAGCATAAAATATTTGTAGGCAACATCTGCTTTTGTAGGGAGGCATGCAAACTTACATTATGTTTAGTCACTTCAATCTTTTTTAAGTGCCTGAAAGTTTAAGCCACAGAACATAATTTCTCATCTCTTGCTTATTTTAGACCAAAAACAACCTTCTCCAGCCTCACCACTCCAGGCCAGGAGGGAAGGGAGCACAGGACAGCAGTGAGACAACTCCCACTGCAGGGGAATAAACTGCATCTTCCTTATGCATCAGTGACCATCAAGAAATATCAGAAAGATTATTTCCCATTTTTTTTAACCTCTGACAACTGATGCTCCACAAGCTCTTCAGACTATCAAATCCTGTTGTTACTTTCAGGGAAAGTACTGCCCTAATTTTTCCCATTATTTAATCTGAACTTTTTTGTCTACAATTTTAGAAGAGTGACCCCCTTCCCTTTCAGGCACCTGAAGATGCTTTTCCTGCCTTGCTCTTCTCCTACCTAGAGCCAAACAGCTCGGGTTTGTTCAGACTCCCAGTCAATCTCCTTACAACTCTCTGGATCTCCTCCAGCCAAACTCTCCTCTCTCCTGCCAGAACCAGACAAGGACACTTTCCCCCATCCTTCTGCACTATACTACTCCTGATGCTGGTGTTTATTTTCAGCTGAGTTTTATGCCCAGCCCCCAAGAATTTACAAGCAGATCGTGGTCCAATCCATGTCTACTGGAATAATTTTTTCCATTGCAAGGAGAAGGAATTATGGAATATTCCCATGACGCTAAAAATTCCTATTGAAGAGTTTTAAAAATTACAAATCCTATTCAGGTTGAGTTTAAAAACAACCAACAGATATATACAACGTGGTGCATTAAAAGTCAGCAAATTATAGTCAGCTTCTCATCCAAGAAAAGGAAACAACAGACTCCCACTCCTCTCATTTTCATCTCACTGCCCAAAGGATGCTCTGAGGACTACAGGGGACACAAAGAGATAAATTTAATAATTATTAAATAAAGTTAACCATTATTAACTATTTAACTATTATTAATAAATTTAACTATTAATATTAAATTTAACTATTATTAGATTAAATTATGATTTAATCTATTATTTGAGAGCAGTAATCATCACTTTGTTCCATATTTCATTCAAGGCCTGATGGGGCTCTGATCATCCATGTGATTTTCCAGTTGAGGAAACAGAAGAGCACTGGTTTCCCTTTCATCCAAAAATCCCAGGCCTATAGCAGGATGTGGGAAGCTGTGGCTCCATTCCTGCACTGCCTGGAGGTTTTGGCATCTTTCGCTTCAGCTCCTGCTGGGATATTCTGGGATGGGGAACTCTGTCAGTCCCCTGGGATCTGCTTCCCATGCTGAATACCACATTTAAACTCTCAATACATTCAATAACATGGCTGAACAGTTCCTCTGCCCTTATCTCCAGCCCCTCCCAGCTGCAGTTACTGGTGCCATTCACACACGGTTTTGTGGGAGCAAAGAGACAACAAAAGCAAAAATAAGTTTTTTTCCAAAAAAAATTCCCTTTGACAGGCAGCCCTGCCATTAACTCAGGGATAAAAAAAGCCTGGGAGCCAGCAGTGACAATGCTATTATAATACAAATTATTAATACAAGGGACCTCATTGCTCTCAGCTTCCACATGCAGCTTGCCAAAAACCAAAGGTTCCTATTTTTTGGGGGGTGCACAGACCTTGAAAACTCTACAGTTAGCTAAGAAAAAAACCACACTGACAGTGTTTACACTGTCCATAATATGTTTTTAAGGTGACTTGTCATTTAAACTGTCAGCTTGAAATCAAATAATTTTAAAAAATGAATATATTACGTATTACACTCACAGGCTGCAACCACTGCCAAATTCCTCTGACAGTTTTTACAGGATTATAATCACATTCCTTTTTTAATGTTTTATTCTCTTGCTCCTGTGCCAGAGAGATGGGAAGAAGAGTAAATGGCTACTTAAGAACAATGTATGATGGTCCAAACCAAAATTGGAAATGGAGCACAGCGCCAGGTCCCCCCTCCTTGGAGATGGGATGCTCAGCAGCCAGAACGCTTTTGGACACTAGTGTGATTTGAAGACAAGTTTTCCCATGAAAAATCCTTTTATTAAAGGAAAAGCACTGATAATTGTGAGGCAAACGTGGGAGGACAAGCTTGATGTTTCTGCCATTGAGGAATACCAGGCTCTTGCAGAGACAGCTCAACAGTGGCCACAAAGGGAGCATCAGTGGGACCTCGAGCAGAGACAAGAGCTGAGCACACCAGAGCCCTGTCCCAGAGGCTGCACCTCCTCCATTACTACTCCATCTCCTGCTCAGAAACCCTCCTGCCTCTTCTTCTCCTTAAATTCTGCTATGAAGATGGACCAGATGAACAGATCCATCTTCATCCACACCACGAACGGGGCCAGCCTGAGCAAAGTGCCAGCTGGGTCCCAATCCCAGCTCCTGCAGGGACCTGGCTGGGGCTCAGCCTGGGGACAGTTGCACAAAACAAGGATTCTGGCATTTCTTAGCTGAACATAAATGTCTTTTTTTTTTTTCTTCTCCCCCAAAAAATGCCTGGAGCATAGCAGTGCCTGTTTGTACAAAGAGGACAGACAAAACTGTCTAGAAATGGAAGTAAAACCTGACTCACCCAAATTAATGGGCAAATTTTACAACATGAAAAATGTCGGGTTTTTTTCTTTTTTGCCTGCAAGGTCCATTTTTCTTTTTTTTTCTTTTCTTTTTTTTTTTTTAGGACAGTGTTCTCTTACAAAAGCATTCTTCTGAAAGCACTTTTCCCGTGAAGCTCCCCTCCAACAGCTACTGTTACAAATCTGTGATAAAAGATGTATTCAGCAGGGTTTGGCACACAAATAGCACCCAAACGGGCACTGCCTAAGTCTTGCAATTTTATCACGAGCTCCAAAATACTTGGAGAGAGAAAAAATGCCCTTGGCAGGGAGCATCAGCATAAGAGAAGCTCCATCTCCTGGGGTCATGAGGACCTCAGATTGATCAGGATGGGGAAAAATGCACAATTCTGGAGAAAATCTCTCAAGTAGGAGGGCAAAGTGATCCAGATTTTCAAGGAGTGATGGCCAAGCAGAAGGAACCTTTGATGAATTGTCACTTGATTTGATCCATCCTCAGGATTTTGCAGTGTCCCACTGGTGACTACTTTTCGGAGGGAACTTCCCAGACCTCTTCAAGAGTTTCTAGACCAACAGAAAGCTGTCCAAAGTTACCCCTTAGCATCAGATCAGCTGTCTCACAAACCTCCAACTTAGGCTTGCAAGAGAAATATAAATTGAAATAAAGCCCCACACTGGCTCAGCAAGGTCCATCAAAACCTGGGGGACACACAGAGCTCCTGATGGGGGACAAGCCTCGGTGGCACAGAGCAGTGGCTCTGCTGCTGCTGTGGAAGTGTGGCTGAGCCCAAACAAGAGTGTGTAACACCTACAGGGCACCTCTGCAAGACAGACAGACACACACCCAACACAAGCACAGCTCCTCTGTCCTGCTGCTCCTCCCTTTGTGCCAGAAACAACCCGTGGCCAAACTGGACCCAGCATCCACAACACGGGGGAAAAGAAACATCTCAGCAATTAATAGACTTCAGCTGAAATCTCCCAGGAGACAGTATTAAAATGAAGGAGGGAAGAAACAAATAAACAGAGGAGAAAAGAACCAACCTAGCAGTGTCTGCCATGCCAACTTCTAAAGCCAAAAGTCAAGCCCAGGACCCCGTGGCACTGTTCCCAGTCTGGGATACTGGGAAACAACCAGGCTAATGCATCTCCCTGCCACCCTCTGCCCAAGAATTCCCATTTTCCAGCTTTTCTCCACAACCACAAAGCTCTGGAGGTTTTGTTTCCCTTTAAGAAGCCGAGGTTTTCACTGAAGTCTCTGGTTCTGAGTGCTGGGCTGTAATCCAAGAGCCCCAAGAGCCAGACATCAGGAGGCAGCGATGGGCTGCAGGCGCTGGCCACCAGCCGAACCCTTTCCAACCAGCTCAGCTGGGGTCTGGATTTGGGAATCCACACTGCTGCAGGCAGGAAGTAGTTCCCAAAATGCAGAGTTTAACCCCAAAATTGCATCGTGAAGCAGCAAGCACAACTCTCTAAAACACCATAAATACATCACTGTACCATACTCACCAAGTCCAGCTCTGAATCTGGTTCACACATAAGACACAGAAAATAGAAATATTCTCCCTGATTTCAGTGCAATATTCCCAAGCTGATCCAGAGAACCTACGAAGTCACTAAGCTATAATTAGAGGTTTATTATAAAAGGTGTTTGGGATGCCTGTCAGCACTGAAGGACACTCTGTATTTAAGGTACCCTTAACATACACAGTGGCAGTGGGCCATTTTTTGAACTTTCATTAAACAAAAAAAGCCAACTTGTTTACTCACCTCAAATGACTTTTCTCAGTCTCTGCTTTGATTTTTTTTCAAATCTCTAACTTGATTAATTGCATTTTTAAAAGGCAAAAAGCAAAATCCATCAGTGAGGTTGTTTAAAACATACATATTTATCCATAGCTCATGACATGATTGCCAGCTAAATCTTGCTTTTCACAAAAAAAAAAAAAAAAAAAATAACTGGGTGCAGAATGTGCATATTCCCTCACTGGTTATTGTATTAACTTTTTTTTTTTTTTCTTTTTTAAATCAAGTATGGAGGGGAAATGAAACAATGTGATTCTTCTTTGAGACAGTCTCTAACATTAGGAAAACATGCCAAGAAAATCCCACAGTGCTCCACTTGCAGACCTTCCCACAGCACACCAAGCTTGAATTGATAAAATAACAAATTCTGTTTCAAAGCACATAAGCTGGCCTGGCTTTTTCAAATTGTTTTTTATATAATATATGACAATAATATCATATGCTAGCATATCCTGAGGCTTTGGGAGGGAGAGGACCCGAGTGCCACACACCAGAGATGCTCTGTGGGACCTGCTCTCCTTCCTGGCTGTCACTGCCCTGGTTCAGGGCAGATGTCATTCCCCACAATGAAAACAGGGAGCACATGGGATCACCAGCTCCATGCCAGAATGAGCATTTTGCATTAATTAAAAGGTGGCTCCATCACACATTCCAAGATTTCTCACCATTGCAGCACAGCATGGACTCACCTCTTGAATGCCTAGGGTTTCAGCAGACCATCCCTGCACTTCTAAATGAAAAATTTTAAGCCTACAAGCACCCAGCTCTATCACAACTTCACAAATGTTCCTAAAATTGAGTTTAAACTGGAATGAAGAAGCATCCCTAAAGTGATGCTCTGGTCCAACAGCTGATAGCAGCATCACCTGTGCTTTGCTGTTGGAAAACAAGCCCTGAGGGTGAGGTGGCCATGGCCACGAGAGGAAAAACATCATTAGGAGATAAAATCATCTCTGCTAATCCTGACTGTGAACTCAGGTGGGTAATTAGACCAGCTGCCAGGTACAGCTCTGCAGAGGTGACCTTGCCTTGTGCTGTCTGGATGTGACACCGTGGAGGTATCAAGGCTGAGAGAGGATTTCTACCTCCTCCAAACATCACCCACATTTGGGGCAGAACCAGCCAAAAAAAAGCAGGAGAGGAAGGCAGAGCAGAGCAGGGCTGCAGATCCCTGTGCCAAGAGGGTGTGCAGCTCCTTGAAGCTCTGAAATCACCTCTTTCCAAACACCAATTCCCATCTCCCCCTTCAAAGCACAAGAACAAAATATTTGGGAGCTGGATGGATGCACATTAAACATATTTCACTACTAAAGACCATATTTCACTACTACTCCAGTGGACTTGTTTTTGCATCTTGCAGCAAAGCACGACTTCAAGGGAATGTTTTCCTCTACCAGAAGACTATTTACTGTTAGACACCTACATAAAATTATGGATATTTGACTTACAATTCTATTTCTCTTCCCAAAAAAGCAGGTGAAATTGAGCAACTTGGTTGTAAAATTAGCAATACTTTGTTGCTAATTCAGATCCAAGAACCTCCCTCAGCTCTTTTTTCTAATCACATGCAGAACAGCTACACTGCACATACCATTTTTCGCTACATTGAGCTTGACGAAAATTTAAGACTTCCTCCCCTCCCTGTCTTCTTTTTAATGGGAGATGTGATTATTGAAATTAATTCGGAAAACAGTCAGCATTCACCAATCAGCTCAGCAGTTTGGGTTTTCTTCATCTGCTGGTTACATGCTAATTATTGTACTGGTGAGATTATTTCCCATTCACATTTGGAATTTACAACCCAGTAGGGAATTGATTAAATTAGAAGAAAAATAGAAAAAAATAGAGAAAGAAATCAATGACATTTTACATTCAACATGGGGTTTTTTTTCCCATTTTGTTCCCAGCCTCGTGCCTACAATGCCCTGACAGACTCAGCCCCAGCAGAGCAGAGCACAAGGCATTTCCCAGCATTAAGGACTGGAGCAGAAATGAAATCCACAGAGCAGATATTTTGGGAAGGCGATGCAACCCTCCCATGTTTATCAACACCTCTGCTGTTCCCCCCCATCCTCCACTGCCTCACACCAACCATACCCTTTTCCACTTGGCTGACATTTGCAATTAAGAAGGGGAATCTCCCCACATGTGGGAAATGAGCCCCCATTTCCAAGGCCAAGGCTCCAGCAATGCTGAAATTCCCACACAGAGGCAGGAAAGATGTCCCCTGCCCCATGAGCACCTCTGGGGGACTTTGGTGGCTTCATCCTCACACCAGAAGAGCACAAGGGACAGAGCAACCCCAGCCCAACAACACCCAGCAGCAAGGACCACCTTAATCTGCTCTCAGGTCTTCCTTATGGAAACCCTTTTTCCAGAGATACTCAGCAGAGAGATCCCTAATTTCACTACTGCATCTCAAATCCTATTTACCATCTCATTTCACCTGGACAGGCATAACAATATTGTCAACAGCAGGGCTTTGAGCACACAAGGGATGCAGTGTTTGCCTGTCAGTGCTGTTTATTTGTGGTTACCCCTCAAAGCAAGGGCTGCTTCTCACCTCCACCCTCTCAGTTCCAACCATCCCCTTGAAAACTACAAAAACAAACAAACAAACAAACAAAAAAAAACCAAACAATCAAAACGTATCCTAGATGCCAGAGAAGATCAAAGTAGGAGCACAAAGGCTTTAAAATTCCTTTAAACACCCCAATCTCTTGCTTGCCACAAACTGCTCAGCACCCACAAGCTGCTCGGAGACCTAAATCCTGTTTTACAAGAAAAACAATGTCCTGCAACACCAAAGGGAAACACATAGGTGACCCCACAGCAGAAAATAAGATTGAAAAAACACATCTAAAGAGCTGACAAAGAAAGGGAAAGATGCCAGGAAAATCAGGAGAGCATAGAGTAGCAAAAGGAGCTTGGAAAAGGGTTAGGAGCAGGTGGACACACAGTGACTGCTCACAGGAGAGGGGTTTTGTAAAATTAACCCCCAGTACACCAACTCCAAAGATACCTCCTCCACAGAACCTTCATTTCTAGTGCCCTAATCAGCAGTACTGTGTTCCCAGGGCCAAATTTCCAACCTCCAGAAATTATGCTGGCACGTGGCAGAGCAACCACAGCTCAGCACAGGCTAGCAGAGCAGGACAACACCACACCACCAAAACAGACAGAACAACAGAGGGAAAACAACTAAAAACAAAGGACCTGCAAACCTGCAGCAGTTGCTACATCTTCATGCTCAGTCTCTGCCTTTCCTGCCTGTAAAGCAACATGGAGATGCCAGACACTGGAGCAGGGAGTGCTGGCTGCCATTTAAAACATCTGCTGCACTTCCCAGTGCATGCAGGGCTGGGGGAGCAAAGCCCAACAGGTGGATTATGATCTAAATGAAATATTCACATCATTTGCTTGCTCACAGCTCAGACCACAGCCTGCCTTCCCTGTGCCAGCACAGCTGAGGGGGTCTGTGCTTGGATTTTTGGGTTTAAGTCAGCTCTGCCTCTATAAAACAGAGACACTCCCCTTCTCTTAAATGTTTTCTGACGTGGAAATGATTCCTAGCAAAGAAAGAAAGAGCAGGATACGTTTCAGAAGAGGAGCCTGCTTTTACATCCTGTTTAACAAATCAAAGCACAGCACACAGCAGGCTTGCACAACCTCCGGCACAGGCCAGGCTGATCTGTCTCCAAGGGCCACCCCACACCCAGGAAACAATGTAACAGCCAATTAACCTTTAATGCAAAGTGTAAACACCTGTCTTAGCAGGGCTGTGAAAAATGGCATCACATTCACCCCTTCAAGGTCTCCAAAGCCACCTGCTCAAGGTGCTGGTTGAGAGGTGACCACAGCCTGAAGACTGCAGGCTGTAAGAGACAGCCCAGTCCTTTCCATCATTGGAAGCTGGAATGATCCTTGTGCTTCCCATGCCCCAAGGCAGGACCTGGAGGCAACAAGAAGGTCTCCAGCCACTGCAGCCTGCCCTGAGTACAAGCCTGAGGAGCCAGGAGTCCATTTGGATCCTCCACACAGAGATCCAAGACTTCAGTTCATTAAAAAAGCATCCTCATCTCAAACATCCTCCTACACCAAGTATACTCCAAGTACTCCAGTGCACTCCAGCACAGACCCTTGCTACTCCTACAGTGAGGACATCTGGAGATGAAGAGCTCTAAGATCAAGTAGCCAAGACTTTAAGCCTAATTTTGGTCCTCTTAACTTACTCTTAACTCTTTACTTTTACCATTTTAAGAGCAGGCAAGAAGTTTCAATCCCTCTTTAAAGACAGATACCAACTGATCCCTGATTATTTGGGGAGGACAGGAGCTCCACCAGACAGCAGGGCACAAGCTTTTGGCAGTAACTGCACTCTTCATCTGTGGGATAACCCAAGCATTGGACTTACTTTCCAAAAGGACACCAGCAATACCAAGGCTGAGGCTTTAGGACAGGAAAGCAAGACACCAGAATGGCCATTTTGTTGAGCTTTGCTGTATTCTGAGAGTTTTGTTTTTAAATTCATTGCAGCAGCTGGCCCACCATTGACCTGAAACTCTTTTGGAAAACAAAAAATATCCTCACAGTGGAGAAGCATCTGGATGTAAAGAAAAAAGTGTCACAGCTCCCAATTTACAGCACTGCAATTGCAGAGCACAAACCCACAGAAGATGCACAGACTTCCAGATGGAGAGAGGGACAGGACTGATTACATACAATTATTAATGTGTGTTCCTACACCATTGGAAAAAAAGAACTGAATGTGCTTAGGAAGAAACAAAGCAGTGAAAAATAAAATGACTACCCATTCAAGTATTTGTGCAACACTGGCATGACACCTTAGGGAAATAAATATTTGCTTGACCTATTTCCAAAAGAGAAGTTTTTTATAAGTCCCATGAAAACCTCTTTATTTACTGAGGCATGAGAGCAGAGCATTTGCAAGCATCCCGCACACCAAGCCATGTTCCAGGAGCAACTGACTCCCTTCTTATCTTTCCCAGAGGAGCAAACTGATGCCTTTACACCAGTAGGACAAAATTAGCCTGACAACAACATCAAGGCACTTCTTCAGGAGAAGAAGAGTTAAACAACACCGACACAAATAGCAAAGAGCCACCTTGCCCCCCTGGAAGCCCCTTTCTACTGATCCATCTGCCTGTTGCTCGATGAATTTTTGAGTGCTCACACTTTAAACCTGTGCCACCCAGGCTCTTCATTGAGGAGCCAGGCACCAGAGCTCATTCCCCACCCTATTCCTGACATGGCTCTCAAGCATCTCTGTATTAACATTAAATAATAATAATAAAAAAAAGCTGTTCCCCTTCCCCCCAAGCAGCCCAGCAGCAAAACAAGCAGGGAAGCCCCATCACCCAGAATGAATTTTCTGAGCATTACTGGGCAGGAGTGTGGGTGGAGCTATAATGGAAACTTTTGCAACCTCAACACCATGTTATTTCATTTCATTTTTTTTCCCCAAGCAAGTGCTAAAACACATGAGGGACCTGGCTAAGAGCAAGGGCAGCACTTGCCTGCAGTAGGAGGGACCTTACAGATGCCATGACTGCAACTGGACACACAGTTTACAAGGCTCATTGTCCAATTTTTCTATTTCTAATTAAAAAAACAAAAAAGGCAGGAATAAGGGGTGAAGAGCACACAGATAAAAGGAAGTCCAGTTAAATGTCTCCTTATTGTGCCTCTAGAGCAAGGAGAAGGCACCCTCACAGTGTCCCTCTGAATGGGCAGAGGAAAGAGAAACCACAAAGCCTTTGAAGGACATGAGAGCATCCTCCACGTGGAGATGAGCCACGGCTGCCATGGCTGTGACTGCTCTGGTGACAGCCCAGCTGCCTGGGCTCTGCTTTTGTGCCACGTGTCATCACCAGCTCCTGAGCTCCACCACAGTCCACCCCAACCAGGCCTTCCCAGGCACTTCAGCAAGCTCACTCCATTTGCATTTTAAGCATTGTTATTTAGAACATTAGTCAAGAGGAAAAAAAAAGAGAAAAAGCAAACAAACAAAGGAGGGGAGAAGCACAAGACTTCTTCCTTTATAATTAGAAGCATCACCCCGCTCCTACTTAACAAAGCAGAAGAGCCATCACAGCTGCCAGAGGGAGAGAGGTTACTGACCTTCACCACAAAGACCATCAGGGACCAGCAAGGAGGATCTCCAAACCAGCATCCATAGCAGGACTAGACTCATTCCACCTGGAGCAGGTGTTTTAGTTACTGACATAATCCTCCTGATCTCTTATGGAGTTAATGCAGAGACAGACAACTGAGCATGATTCTGTGTCTGCATGGGGCAAATCACCCTTAGGATGAGCAGGGTGGGGGGAACCTGGACCTGGCTCTGGGCTCCTGCTCTCCCAACAAAATCCCTCTATTCCAGGGTGACCCCAGCTCCCAGCAAGAATGAAGGCAATGATAATTTACATTAGCTGTGAGCAAACCAAGGACCTTTCCATGGGGTGAACCTCTCTCATGCTTTTTTACATGCAAATCAGGTGGAGAACCAGAAAGGAATAATAATATCAGGCAAGGGAAGCAAGGGACCCATTGCAGCAAAGTGGGCAGCAACAATCCAGCCCTAGGGGGGTTAACTTGCACAAGCTGGGGGGGCTGAGCAGGATGGGGGGAGATGTCTGCTCCCCCCTTCTGCCTTTTGTTTGCACAGGTTTCTACAGACTCCCAATTGTTTGTCTTCATTCCCAACAGTTTTCAGGGGGAGCTGATGCCCTGTCTGCCATCAGCCCAGTCCCTGGAGGGGATGAATGTGAGCAGGTCTTGCAGGGCTCATCACAGCCCAGATACTGTCCCACATTCAGGAATAGCAAGAGATGCACCTGTGTGACAGCCTGGCACAAAGCAGTGGCATCCTGGTGCCCAGAAACCTGGAGGAGGTGCCGTGGGACCAAGGCACAGCCGTGCCCTGCCAACAACGCTGCCTCCAGACCTGTCCCATCACAAAAACAGGGAAAGGCTGGACAAGGGATGGACACAGGCCCGTGTCCCAGGGCTGGACTGCAAACCCAAGGTGCAGATAGATAATCCCAGGAGCCACAAGACGAGCTGTTTTTACATAGTGGCACCATAGTAACCAAAGCGGAGGGAAAAGCTCGCATACACCAGGGGACAGCCTTTTTGGAGAGGAGGAGCAGGAGGGAGGTCTAAATAGAAGGAAAACCCTGCAAAGCAAGGAGACACACTTATATAAAGAACTGGAGGCACACTGCTGTTTAGATCTCCCCCACCCAGACGGCTCTCAGTACCAGCCTGGCTCACCTGCTCCAGGCTACCCTGCTCCAGGCTGTCAGCACTGCCTGCATCCATCCCTGCGCCTCCCCGATGAAAGCCAGCAGTCCCCATGGGGCTGGTTTCACTTGGCTTTACAACAAGGAATTTCTTGATAGGGATGTGCTCCCACGAGTGACTTCAGGGCTTCAAGTTACTACAGCTTTTCTATAGTAGCAAGAATTGCGGAGGCTGAGCCCTGTCAGAAAAACCTATGCTAAATCCCAATCCATCTATAATATAATTAACACCAGCTACAGATTAGGCTGTATCTGAAGCAAATCAGATCCAACAGCCTCCTCTCTCCCACCCCCAAAGGTGGGTCAGGACTCCAGAACTGTGTGGGCATCCGTGTGCTGCGAGTTACTGGGATGCACTCAGAGAAAACAATAAACAGACTGGAACAGTCTGCTCCCTCTTCTCAGCTACGTTGTAAAATACATCAAGGTCACAGACCCAACCTAGTTAATAGAAGTTATCATTAAATTGCTGTTTTCTTTTACGGTAAATAAAATGCATCTGAGCATCTGGGTGGTTTTCCCTTCCTCTTCATCTCTTAAAGAGAGATTAGTTTAGAATAAGCTGTTCCAGATAATGAAGCAAACTTCTAGCTTCCTATCCAGGGAGAAGTGTTCTTCAGGACACTATGATCCTTGTTTGGGGACTGCAGCCAGACTAGGTGGTCAAGGAGAAGAGCAAGGAAACCCTCCCTGTTCAACTGGAACCACCCTACAGCACTGTGCAGAGAGAAAGCCCGTGGCTGGGCAAAGCTCATGGCTTTACTGGGCAGAAATGGGAAAAATCAGATCAAGAAAGGCTTGTATATGAGCTTTTCAAGGTATGTCACATGGGCTTACAAGACACATCACCTACTATTACCCCAAAAGTTTCCCACCAGGTAATCAGAGTAGCAGAAAACTCCTTTGAAAAACCATATTGTCTGAGATTTGGGGGTGCAGACAAAGTGTGCCCTGAGCAGCAGGATGGGGCCATTTCGCACACAGGCCAGCGTGCCAAGCCAATGTGACACCCGAGCGGCACAAACCCAGTCTCCACCTCGGACCCACATGCCACCCAAAGGGACATCTCTGCTCTCCAAATCCACCTCTCGCAGCGGAGAGGCCTCGTTCTGCTGGCACCTGGCCACACACCCGGCTGCCACCGCAGGAGCCCCGGCTAGGAGCTGGCACAGCCCGGGCAGGACTTTACCCCGGCAGCCCGAGAGTGTGAGGTTAAACCACTGTCCCCAGCCAGGCAAGAAAAGCACCGAACGGGAAATCTGGGGCTTAGTCCCGGCTCCGCCGCAGATTTCCCGTGCGGCCTCGGGCTCGTCACTTAGCGGCCGCTCAGCTTTCCTACCTGTGAACAGGGAGATGCCGTCTGCTCACATCCCGGCTTGTCCCAAGCACCGGCACTTTAAACCTGGCACTGCCGCAACACAGGAGCTCCAAAAATCCCCACTGTGACCAACCCTCCAAGCCCCAGGCTGCGACACGAGTGGGGTCTGCTGCCCTGCTGCCCATAGAGCGAGCAGCCAGTGAGGGCTAGAAAAAAAGCACTTTTCTTCCTCTAAAAACCCAGACTAAAAGAAAAACAACCCAGACCACACCGGGGGAGAGGGGTTCCCAGCCGCCCCACGCAGCCGAGTGGGTCCCGGGCCGCCCCACGCAGCCGGGTGCTCACGCAAAGCTCCCACAGCGGCGGGACTCGATTTTTAACTGGGTTTATTTCAATTTTAATTGCTNTCAGCCGGGCTCCATCGCCGGGCGGGGGGCGCTGACGTCACCGCAGCCGGCCGGAGCGCGCGTGCGCGCGGGGACACCCGGGTGGGTCGGGGCAGTCCCGGGACTGGGATCGGGACAGGGCACCTGGACTGGGATCTGGACCGGGATCGGGATTGGTCACCGGGATTGGGATCGGGATTGGTCACCGGGATTGGGATCGGGACAGGGCACCGGGACTCGTCACCGGGACTGGGATCTGGACCGGGATCGGGACTGGTCACCGGGACTGGGATCTGGGATCTGGACCGGGATCGGGATTGGTCACCGGGACTGGGATCTGGACCGGGACCGGGCACCGGGGCGTGCGGCAAGCGCCTGCACCGGGGCTTTGCCCCAAGCGCTCGCAGCAGCCCCCCGAGCGCCCGTGGGGTGCGCGTACCGGGGAGCAGCCCCGAACACGGGGAGGGTGACGAGGAGCGTGCGGCACCGCCGGGGCCGGGCACGGCGCGGTGCACACCGGACCCCGCCGCTCCCTCGCCCCCGCAGGGAGCTGAACCGGCCCGGCGGCGCGGGGCTCCAGTGGAGCCGGAGGAGGGCGACGAGTCCGGTCGGTCCGCGCTCTCCATCAGCGTTGTCAAGAACCGCGGGAGGCTCGGGGCGGGCAGCCCTGCACGGCGCCCAGGGCGGCGGACCCGGCATGGATGGTTGGTTGGGTGGCTGGAAGCCCCCAGCCCCTTCCCTTTCCCAGCCGCTGTCCCCCGGCAGGTGGGACTGTCCCACCGGGGAGGGACGGAGGCTGCTGCGGGTGGGGGGCTCAGGGGTCCAGCCACAGGGTGAGCTAGACCCCAGAGCTGCTGTCTGCCCCCCTGGCACTGCCCGGACTGCAGAGGTGCTTGGGGTGCCCAAACTGCTACACCCCAAGGCTTTGGCAGCGTCTCTCCCAGCCTGCTGTGAGCAGGTCAGGAATCGAACCGAGCACCAACTATTTCCTTTAAATAAAGTGTGCGTTGGAAAGATCTTGTCTTGAAATCCGACACCACTTTGGATAAAAGATAAAAGATTTTCCAGTTGCCTAAATGTGCACATTATCTCACTTTTCCTGGATTCAGAGCTGATGGTCAGACTCTGCTCACAGTTACATTGATGTGAATATATCGTTTAGCTAAAGCTATTGGCTTTAGAGTTCGTGTCCTGGCTGGATTGTTGGGAGTTGGGACACAAAAGCTGAGGGCTCTCAGTTCACAGACTTAATTTTTCAGGACCATGTTTTGCTCAGGGCTCTCAGTTCTCCCAGTTTTAGGGT
This sequence comes from Hypocryptadius cinnamomeus, assembly GCA_013400635.1. Lineage (NCBI taxonomy): Eukaryota > Metazoa > Chordata > Aves > Passeriformes > Zosteropidae > Hypocryptadius > Hypocryptadius cinnamomeus. The sequence goes on from VYZP01025042.1 coordinate 67,424, forward strand.
ATTGCTGGACTTCTCTGCAAGCCCTGGCTCTTGGAGCCACACAACTGCGTGGGAATTGCAGCTTTCTGGGGTTTTTTTATTAAGTAAGCTTGAGCCCTTTGTGTTTACAGAAGAAATGTGAACTTCCAACAGGTCAGAAACTAGGAGCCAATTCAGCAGAGCATGTTTTTAAACCAGAATGGATGGTTTCAACCAGTCCTGCTGCTGTAATTCAGCTTTTTCAATGCTTGTGATTGGGGACTGAGGATGGCATTTCCTCCTCTTCAGGCAAAATGGTTTTCCCACCCACTCCATCGCATGCCAGGCCAGTCTGACTTGATTTTTCTGGGAATGGAAATGAAAAAACAAAACCAACAACACTGTTTTCCTGTTGTATTCCTGACTCCAGGGCTGGTATCCAGAACAGCTGGACTTTCAGGAGTTGTCCCTGTGCCTATGAGGGAGTAGGACACCTGAGCCTTGCTCCCCATGGCTTTCACAGGACGGGAAATTGACCCCATCCAGCTGTGCTGACTTGGTGTTTCTGCCTCTCCTCTCATCCTGTTTTGCTGAATCACTCCTTTCACAAGCCTCTGGAGCTCTTTGTTGATCCAGGAAAGGAAATGGGAGCCCCAGCCCAGTCAGCTGAGGGTCAGGAAGCTCTGCCAACCTTCCTGAAGCTCCCCCTCCTCTTAAAACGCTGATTCTCCCTGCTGGGAGAAGGGGCCATGATAATGAGAAAGCTCTTTCACATCCCAGTGTCTGGCAGGGATTCCCTGGAGGGTCACAGCAGAGGAATGTCAGTCAGGGATGAAAACCCTGCCAGCAGCCAGCAGCTGCTCCTGGGAGCTGCCTGGCACAAGGACCTTGGACCTGATGGGTTGATTGACTGCTGTCACCCAGCCCCACGGCTCTGGCCATCCCTCACCAGACCCGTGGTGCCTCCAGCATCCTGATCAGTGCACAGCACTCAGGAAAAGGCATCCTTACAGCTGTGCCTCAGCACGCCTGGCTGCTGCCTGGATTTTGCCAGGATCTCAGAAACCCCCATGTGAAGGGGACACTGGTGAAGGTAAAGACAGCAGACCAGGGAGAAAGGAGCCAGGTTAGTGATCATCAGAGGATTTTGCCACAGAACAGTGAGGTTCTGAAGCGTCCTTCTGGTGTGGGAAAGGGAACAGGAGAACACAGCTTCCTGGCTCTGGGGTGAAAAGAGGATTCAGATGCTGCAGGGCTTTGCAGTGTGGGCTTCCAGCCATCAAATAGTACTGGTGTCCGCAGCTGCTGGCTGAGCCCCACAGCTGGAGGGATTTCTCCTGTTCCAGCCCCAGCTTTGCTTGTCTGAAAAGCAGAGTAAGACCCTTTTTTAGTCAGCTTGGTTCCCCTCCTGTCCTCTGCAGCATCTCTGGGAGCTGAGCTGTGTCAGGTCTCAGCCAGCATGAAGGAAGGTGGGTTGGCCAGCTCCTCGAGTCTGCCTCAGTGCTGGATTGTCTGACCTCCCTGCAGACATTTCAGGCCTGTGAAAAGGCATGGAGATCCAAGGAGATGCATCCCAGGCAGCTCAAATATTTAATCAAACAGCTGGGAAAATCCCAGAAGAATAACATATTGGTCAAGGGAGGAGGCAAACCTCTCATGAACTCCCACCTTGGAGGCAGATGGAGAACTTGCTGTGACCTGGCTGGGCTGCAGCAGCTCTCAAAATGTGAAGAGGGGGAAGAAGAAGCCCATCTTTTTGACACAGCTTGTCCACTCTCCCACCCTGTGACCAAAGACATAACTTGCTTTTTGGGAGAGAGGAAAATTTAGGAGGTTCCTGGGCAGTTTGTGAGTGCTCCCAACTGCAAAGCTGATGGATGGATGGATGGATGGATGGATGGATGGATGGATGGATGGATGGATGGATGGAGTTTTCCTAGAGAAGCCCAGGATCTCAGGGTGTAGGGCTTTCAGCACAACAGTCAGTGGAGGTATGGGGAGCCCACAAGGCAGAGGTGCCCCATTAGGGGTGAAGGCTGCCATCCAGAAAGGATGGGGAGTGCTGGGATGCAGGACAAAAGCTGCCAGGTTGGATGTGCCTGTGAGTTTTTTGGAATGCAAGGAGCTGAAAATATTGCATCTCAGTTGACTAATAAATAAATCTGTCTTTTTATGCAAAGGCTCATTGCAAACATCTGTGGGTTGTGGAGTTCCCAAAAGAGAAAAGAAACCTTTCCCTGATGGAGCAGCTCCTGGGGGAGGATGCACAAGATTCACAGAGAAATTAGGGGGTGCAGGGTTACAAGCACAAGGAGGGATGGATCTGCAAGGTTCACCTTCCAAAAAAGAGGAAAACGGAGTAAGAGAAAATATGAAAAGCATCTGGCAGGAACCAAGGATTATTTTATGGCTTTGCAAAAAATTACCACAGCAATTAAAAGTGTTCTAAGCTTTTTGGAGGAGAAAGAAGGAAAGGAGAGGGAAGTAAAGGCCTGGATTGCAGGAAATGATGCAGAGAGGAACAGCCATCTCTCAGAACAGTCATGGCACAGCTGGGGATCTGCTGCAGGGGCATGGGGGCACAAGCAAAGGTTGGTGTGTCAGGAACCAGAAGTATGGATTGGTGAGGAAAACCAGCTGGGCAAGGAGCCTTGGAGGTAAGTGATGGGGTCAGTACTTCTGCAGGGTGCCCAAGTGCCAGGAGCTCATCCCTGTCTCCAGAGGGTGGGGGCTTGGAGCCACAGCAAGGCTGAGCTGCCCACTTGCTCCTGCTGGCATTTTGTTCCTTCTCCGTGTTCATCTGCGGATGCACTCAGCTGGCTGAGGAAGAAACGGTGTCCTGCACTCAGATGTCCTTTGCTGAATTTCCTCTGCAGCATTTTTTACCAGTTACCAGACATTTGCAGTCCCCCCAGTTAGCAGGCATCTGCATTGAAATCTGCATTGAAATCTGTCCTTGCATTTGTGTTCCAGCCCTGGGGTTTGTGTTACACCCTCAGGGCTTGCAGGATGTAACCCACTGCCCTGGGTGAGACCCACTCCAGTGGAATCAGCAAGTCTAAGGACATCACCTGAAGTGTCACACCCAAGGTGTCTTGATGGAGGTTCCAGGAGATTCCTCCCCTGCTGGGCAGACATGCCCAGTGACCTGGCCATGGGCTGTGGGGTTTGGTGGCAGCCGCCTGCCCTGCAGTGCCAGCCCACCCTCCTCAGGGACTGCAGCCATGCTGGGCCATCCACAATAGCTGCTTTCAGTCCAATTTCACAGAGGGGCAGAGCTCTCAGAAGACGAAGCTGCTGGGAAATAAGCTTCATTCCTCAGCAGATTTGCCACAGCCTTCAGGAAAGGGACTGTGTTGGGACTGGGATCTTGTGCCCAGGCCATGCTTGGCACTGGACAGGCACAGGGGGGTTGTCTGCTATCAGCATAGCTGAGGAAAGTGAGGCACTGGGTGCTAAGAGGGCTTGCCTGGGAATGAGCTGTGGCATTTCTGCAGATCAACCCATCATCTGGGACCAACAAGCTTTGGATCCTTCTTCTCAGGGTCTAAAGATGTCCTAAGCAGCCACCCTCGATGTTTGGTGCTTCCCTGCCCTCACAGCACAATGTCAGCTCCATGGGTGATGTGTTGGAGAGCCTCCATCCCTAAAGTGCCACCACTGAATCCCCATCACTCCAAAACCCAGCAGAGAGGCTGCTGGGGAATCACCAGCACAGAAGTCAGGTAAATACAGGACAAAGCCCACACCAGCCACATCCCTGCCCTGGAGTTATAGTATGGTGGGAGTCAATGCACTTTTTGGGGGGCACAAAAAAGCCCCACCACCTCAGTTTCTCACGTGAGTCCACCCAGCTATTCCCACATCACTTCCACACTGCTCTCAGGCTCCCTGAGATCCGGAGAACGTCAATTTTCCTAAAGTGCCGGCTTTATGTGCTCTCCTTTCACCATGCTCTCTTTTCCCAAACCCATGGAGACGATGCAGGGCAGAGGAGCCCCTGAGGTTTGGCCACCCTTTATGTCTCATTAAGGCTTCAGCGCGTCCTTGCAGGACGGTGGGCTGGAGAAGGAAGGGTCTCCATGGGCACAAGGCAGCTGTGCCCGGGGCTGCAGGAGCAAAGGGACAGTTGGACGAGCCCCAGGTGCCGGTGCCACCCCAGAGCCACCGCCGGCCGGCCTGGCCCTCAGAGGCCCAGCGGGAGGCCGGGTGTGCCGGCTGGGGCTGCCTGGAGACGGGCCCTCCCCTCCTCAGGTGAGAGGAAGGAAGCAGCAGGGAGAGGAGGAGCTGAGGGTGAGTGCTGCTGCCGGCACACAGCAACACAGGGGTTTAGTTTTGCCCCGAAGTCGAGGAGGTGCTGAGGCTCAGCAGCTGCCCAGGTAATGGAGAAGGCCCTGTTGGTTTGCAGCGTGCGATGGATGGGAGCGCGGCTGTGGGTGTGGGTGTGAGCTGGCAGAGTGGCCCAAGAGCAAAGTACACTGGTGTCAGCAAAGCACCTGGTTTATTTTGGGTGGCTCTTTGGGTCTGGAGGTTGGTGTGAGCTGTTGGCAGGGCAGGACTGTCCCCTACATCCTCCACAAGAGCTGCATGGCAGAGGGCTGAGATCCCCAGGTTTGGGGGCTCAGGGCTGGAGATGCCCCATTCCTCTAGAGGGTTTATTTATTGACTATGACTTGAAGACCATTTCTCTTGCCTTGTCTGCCTATTAATGTCTCTCCAGACTATGACCTACCCTTCACCTTCCTGACGGGCCCGCTCCATCCACGGTGGGGCCGAGGCCTGCAGGGAAAAGCCTCTTTCTCTCCTTCCCTCTCCTCTCATTCCCTGCCTTCCTCCAGCCATCCCAGATGTGACCCACAGGGAATTAAATTCACTGAGCTGAAAACTGTACCATAGCCATGCAGTGCCCAGCAATGAGATGCTTGGGGAGTGGGCAGCTGCCCATTGAGGCAAGGGGGGACAGTGGCTCTGCAGAGGGGACATGGCCCTGGCACTTGTTTTGCTGTGTGGCTGCAGTGTTGTGTTGAGCTCTTGCGCCCTGCGTTCACCATTAAGGTGGTGCTCAATCTGTCATATCTGGGAATAATTTCCAAGCCCTCACCCCAAATCCTATGGGATTTCTCTGCCCAGGGCTTTCCCTATGCACTTTTCAGGTCTGTGTCAGTGTATATCTCAACTGGAAGCTCATAAGTGCTGCCCGGGGAGCATCCGGATCAGTCTGATCATTCCTTTTCTCCAAATCTGCTCCCATGTGCAGAGAGGAGCTGTCTCCCATTTGCTGCCAGGCCCTCTGGCAAGGCAGGGAAAGCAGCTGGAGGGCTGCCTGCCCCGGCAGCAATGCCTGGGAAAGCTGGGCTCAGCAGGTTGGTGAGAGGCCCCATGATCCGAGCTCCGCTCACAGCAGAGCTGATGGAGCCACCGAAGCTTCGGGAGCTGGCTAGCACTTCCCTGCTGTCATCCTCCAGAGAGGACCTGGGATTTGGGCTTACTCCTGGCTGCCAGGGAGAGGTGGGGGACGGGGCATGGAGCGGAAACCACATCTGCCCGCTCAGACTGCCTTCCAGGAGGGATGTCTGGGAATGAGACAGGGCTGAGCTTATGCAAAATGGATCGGAGAGGCTGGATACCTGCTGGGTCAGAGGGCTTGTTACGTGGCACATGCTTGTCATCATCCCTTTGGGTAAGGAACCAACTCCCCCCAGCTGCCCTTTGGGTTGAGTGTGCACTGGGTGCTGTGCTGAGAGTCCCTGGGGACACCACGTCATCACCTGGCTGTGCTGCCCAGCACAGGAGTTCTGGCTTGTACAGGAGCCATGTCTGGCCAATTCTGCAATGCCTAAGTGGGATGCCTTTCCTTCTGAGTGGCAAATGTTAGATTTGGACTTTATTTGAAGTGAGTGTGTGGTGTGTGGAACAGCTCGGATTTCCCACCTCTCTGCCATGAGTTGTTTGGGAATTTCTAAGGACAGTGCAGGACAGGAGGTCTCCTGCTAGCCCAGTTCTTGTTTGAATGGGATGATGACAGCTTGACTGTGTGGTGTTGCTGTGAGGTTGTATTTGCCCTCTCAAGGAGGAAATGTGATGGTGTATCCCAATGGCAAGGACATCTCTCCTCCAAGGTGGATGCAATAACTCATGCTCTGGCTTCTGTCCTGTTTTCTGGTGCTCACAGAGGCCGTGGCTGATCTTCATCAAAGCCCTCAGGTGCTTGCCTCAGTTTCTGTAGAGACTTGCCTGTCCCCATGATGAGGCTGTGTTGTAGCCATATTTTGACTCTCCTACACTAAACTCACATTGCCTTTAATTGCTGCAGTTCTCTTCTCCTACCTGGGTCTATTCGTGTCTCTCACTTGCAGTCTCAAACCATGAACTATGTGGGGAACCTGGCTGAGAGCGTCTTTGTCACGGTGAAGAATCTGTACCATGATCTGAACCCCGCCAACCTGTCGGGCTGCATCGATGTCATCGTGGTGAGGCAGCCCGACAACTCCTTCAAGTGCTCCCCATTCCATGTGCGCTTTGGGAAGCTGGGGGTGCTGCACTCCAAGGAGAAGGTGGTAAGTGGTGCCTGTCCTGGGGCTGTGCTTTCTTCCCAGTGTCTCCAGACCCAGGATCTTCTATAACCCACAGGTTATGGAAGAACTTTGAGGGGAATGGAAGCCCACTGAAAGGGTTGCCAAGTTTTTGAGGGGATGCCCCCAAATGGAGCCCATCCGTTTCCAGGGAGGAATGTGCTCTCCAGAAAAATTGGGAGAGATCCCTTTCCTCAAAGGCTGTGTGGCTGTCAGCCCTGTGAGCAACTTCAACCCATCCCCTCCATCTGGAAGTGCCCCTGTGCTCCAGTGGATGAGGGGGTTCGGATGGACAGGCTGCTTCTGTCCCTTGCCAGGTTGACATTGAAATCAACGGAGAGCCTGTGGACCTGCACATGAAGCTGGGAGACAATGGAGAGGCCTTCTTTGTCGAGGAGATAGAGGAGCATAAGGTTGGTTATGAGGAGGTGCTGCATGTCTGTGTCCTGGTGTGACTCCCTGGAAATGCAGTGTTGAGTTAGAATGACCATGTTTGGAATGCTGCTCTTCCCCAGAGTGACTCCATTGTCCTGTCTGATGTTTTCTGTGTCTGGAAAGGTTCCTGCTGAAAGGACCTTGCAACCCATGTGGTGGAGCACCCTGAGGGAGTATTAGACCAAATATCTGCACCCCAGACCGGTCTCCATCAATGGGCATGGCTGCTGGCCAGACAGGTGGATATCTTGGAGTTTGGCCTCTCGGGGGATCTTGTGGCAGGGATGAGAATGAGACAGATGCTGTGGCAGGCTGCCTGCTCCAATGGGAAGTGGGATGAGACTAGTTGTGGCTTCCAGAAATCCTGGCAGCTCTTTGCTCGGGCATACTTGTGGTCACTGCTGGCTTGGGCTGGGTTTGGAAGTAGGAAAGGGCTCTGGAGTCAAATCCCATTTGCAGCCTTGGTAATTCTGGTCTTGTGGTGCCATCTTCTGCCTGTCTCTCCTTGCCCACGTTAAGGATGTCTTTAGCTTGTGGCTGGATCACCTTAATATTCTTTTATTCACATGTTGTAGGTACAAATCCTTTCCTTTTAGGCCAGGGCACAAAACCACCCCTGAGCTGAGGGCTCAGTAGTGTTGGTTGTGCTGTTCCATAGTATGTTCCACAGAGAGCAAGGAGCGCTGAAAAGGTGTGTGCTGGAGGGAGCTAATGGGCTCTGCCCCATCCCTGTTCCAGGACACCGTCCCCTTCTTCCTCTGCACGTCCCCCATCTGCAAGGACTGGGACCCAAAGGATGCTGTTCCACCCTCCTATGGGCTGGAGGTCTCCAGAGCTGGAGTGATCCTGCGCAAGAGGAGGCGACGCAGGAGAAGGCCCAGGAAGGAGATATTGGAATCGGATTCTGACAGCGGTGATGAGATCAAAAAAGAGCTGCCAGTCCCAAGGTGAGCTGCTTGGTCTGGGCAGGGTGATGCAGTAGGTCAAGCCTGTGGGTTCATTTGGTGATGCCTAGCAGTACTGAAACGGGGGGAAAGTGTTTGCAAGTTGGAGCCCAGTCTCCTGTGGAGTAGAAGGCCAGGGGGAATGGTGAAGCTGGGTATTACCAGCTTTCTGGAGAGGAGGCTGCTGCTTGACAGTGGCACAAGTTCCCTCTCTACCCTGCTTTCCAGTGATGCAGCACAAGTTCCCTCTCTTTCCTCCTTTGCAGTGATGCAGCACGTTCGTCCTTTGCTGATCTCCTTGAAGTAACTCAGCAGCCCCAAGAGATATACCCGTACTCCGATGGGGAGGTGCTCGAAGGGGACAGGTAACAGGCAGAGCCGAGGTGCTCTGCTCAGCTCTGGTGAGGACAGGGCACATGCCCCATGGCAGTGAAGGAGGTATGGGAAAGTGACTTGGAGGTGTCAGGAGAGGAGAGTTCTCCTAGCTTGATATGCTGTGGCTGGAGGAAAGCTCAGAGACCACAAGGGACACTTGTGGCCATGGTCACAGGTGTGAGAAGCCTGTGTGCACAGGGCTGTCTGCTGATGAGCTGCTCTGGGCAACTGCTGGCATAGCACTTTGCTTCCTTGGGCCTCAGCTTCCATAGATCTTGGTCCTTTAGGTGACAGTCTTATAGGGTAGAAGTGACTTTATAGGAAACCAGCGTTCCAGGGCTCTTGGCCCTAAGTGTCCTTGCACTTATAGGAGAGCATGGGGCTGCACTGTAGGTGAGGCCCCACATCACCTTCTCTTCCTGCAGCTTCATGCTGGGCCATCAGTCTTCTCCCAGAAGTGATTCTGAACTGGAGATCAAACCACGGGAAAGCTTTTCTCTAGGGGCTGAATCCCGCATGAAGTGGACCTGGGGAAGGCTCCCTCAGGTAAGTCTCTCCTCTTGTTCTTTTGCTGGGAATGGGTGTCCAAAAGACCTGCAGAAAGCAGAGGAGGCTGTGGCCAGGCAGCCTTAGAGAAGTTGTCCTCTTCTGTATGATGCCTTGGGCAACTTCTCATCCTCAAACCTGTTCTTCTGCTTCCCTTGAGGTGAATAAATTGGTGCAAGTTAAACCAGCCAAGTCCTCAAAGATCACTGCTGCTGCAGCAACCACCATCTCTGCGACACTGGTGCCAGTGGATGAGCCAACCCCTCTTGTTGCCACCTCTGAACATTCAGGAAGGGATTCAAGCCCAGCAGAACCTCAGGACATGCCCCATTCCTTGGCTGTCTCTGCAACTGAGCCAACACCTGCACCCCAGGCTGGGAACAGCATCTCCAGGCTGAAGGACATGCTCCGTGCTGTCAGGGCAAAGAGATTTTTGGGGGGCTACTCAGTCCCACAAGAGAAACAGAAGGGAGATGTGAATGTCGTGCCAGAGGTTCAGCCAGATGTGGAGCACTTTGAGGGAGCCACTGCTCCAAGGCAGACGAGCTCAGAAAGCCCCGTGTCCCAGCTGGAGAGGCAGAGGAGGCAAGGTGAGAGGGTGACTGGTGCTGCTTGAAGTGGTGTTTGAGCCTGCAGATGTGTCTGACTCAGATGAGCCCCTGGCTTGTCCCTTCAGTGTAATTCCATGATTTCCAGGTGTGGTGTGTTTGCTTTGCCTTCTCTGTGTGCTACCAGCTCCTTTGCTTTGAAGAGACATGCCTTAGGTGTCCACCTTGCAGTGACCACCCAGCTCCCAGGAAGGCTTTCTTGCCTTATGTTCCCTGAAGTCCATCCTTCAATGTCTCTCCTTTTGCATACTTAGAAGATTTTTCAGCAGTACAGGCCATACCTTAATTTTAAGTGTCAGACAGCACCTGGCCTGACTTGTGTCTTCATCCTGAGCTTGCCCAGCCCGGGAAAATCATAGAGAAGCATTTCTGTGCTCTCCTTCACAGTGTATTTAAGGATCATGCTAGTGCAAGTGTCTTCAGGCACTTCTATTGCTGTTGACTTAGGGCAGTTTCTCCAGTGGGAAAATGTCTGCTCTGTTTGTATGGTACATGGATGTGAGGAAAATGCTATTGGCTTTCTCAATAAATGCTGGGGTGATTGGAAAGGTGATTCAACTAAGCTCTCTTTCTTCTGTCTATGCATTGAGGATCCATCAAAAGAAGTCTTCACATGGGTCCTAGAGCCATTTACCTGGAAGACTTCTCTGATCCAAACAAGAAGCCAGTGGCTCTCTATTTGGCTGAGAGGTATGAGTTGCCCCAGCTGGCCAAGCTCAGACATTTTTGAGCAATTCCCCTGGCACAAAGGAAGGAGGTATTGTTTAAAGCTATTCTCTGATGTCACCACCATTTCTTCCCTTGCTGGCAGCGACACAGAACAGAGTTGGAGTTCTGTGACAGAGTCCAGCAACCCTCTGTGTATCCAGCTGCCATCCACCTTGCCTGCCAACAGCCCCATGGACTCTGACTCGATGCCCACAGTTGCCCTGTCACTGTGTGGAGGCCTCAGGGGCAACGGGCAGATCTCTCATGGTAGGTAGGAGGAGAGGGGCAATCTGCAGCCCTGAAATCCTTTATATCCTCCAATGGCATGACACAGCCTCTATCCCACCAGAGAAGTTCATGGAACACATGGTCTCCTACCAGCAGTTTGCTGAGAATCCAAGGCTCATCAGTGACCCAAACCTGGTGATAATGATCAACAAGAAGTGAGTGGCCTACTCTTCCTGCTGCTTCATCCCACAATGGACAGCATGGCCCCTTTGTCCCTGTGGAAACCCTCCTGTAGGAATGTGACTCCATCCCAGAGCATGATTGTACCAAAGTAGTTGTGGGACCTGGCCATGCTGCAGGATGGTGATGTACTCATCCCTCTGGCTTTTTCCAGGTATTACAACTGGGCAGTGGCTGGTCCCATAGTCCTGGCCCTGCAGGCTTTCCAGAGGAACATTCCTGAGGTCAGTGGTACAACACATTTACTGGCTATGATTCTCAGCAGGGCCTGGGCTGAGGAATGACCTCATCCCGTGTTCTGCTGTGTTCACAGAGCATCATTGATGAATTGGTGAAGGAGAAGATGCCCAAGAAAGACAGAAGATATTTGTTCTCCTGGAGGAGGAGAGAATCCCCAACAGAGGGGGTGTGTTTGCAGGAGTGGATATGACAACCATGTCCCCAGGGGACAGGCATCATTCTGCTGGGGTGGGAGCAGGGTCTGGGGGATGGCCTGAGGTTGACTATGAGGACATCCAGGACCTGATGAGGTGACTTCTTAAGGTTGCTGCCTGTCCCCTTTGGTCTGTTAATGCCTGAGCAGCAGAGCAGCACCTGGTAATGCAGTAATGTGTACCTTGTAGTGGTGAGACCTCTTGCTGTGTACCTGTCATGCCAGGTCCCTGGGCACCATGTGTGCTTGCTGGTCTCCCTGCCCCACCACAGCATCAGGCTGTGCTTCCTCTTCCATCAGCAGTGTCCCTGTGCAGGCAGGGACTGCAGTGATACCTCTTTTGGCATTGCTGTTCCAACTGCAAGAAAAGCAAAGCAGCCCATGCTCTTGCTCTTAGCTCTGTGCAAGCACTGCTCAGCAATAACAGAAACATCTCTGTTATCCAACACTGTGTTGAGCCCAAATCCAGAACACAGCCCAATACCAGTCACTGTGAAGAAAATTAACCAAAACCAACACATCCCTCTCTGCCTGCAGCAGCAGCCGAGGCCAGAGAAAGCCAGCCTGGGAACACTGTGGCGTGACCTCGTTCAGCAGAGGTGGGTGCCTCCCTCCCAGGCCATCTTCTGGAGTCTGGACACTCCTGTTCTCCTATGTGACTAATTATTCTTAGGTCTGCCTAATAAAAGAGGGTAGAAAGCTTTTTTTGAGACTCTGGCTGACCCCTTTTCTTCTTTGTGTAGACAGGAGGAAAAGGAGTCACCCAGTGACGATGAGCCCCAGCACCCTGCGGACACGTGGACAGTGAAAGCTCCTGCTCAGAAACCTCTGCCAACCTTCAAGAAATCCCTGCGGCTCTCCTCCGAACAAATTGTATGTATTTATTCCTCCATCTTCACTGTTCATATGTGTAGGGGTGAGACAACCCTTAAACAGGGATTTCTCTACTCCTGACCTCATCTTTTCATAGGACATCCAAATATTTTGCCCTTGTTGGTCATCCTGTAGTGTCTTGGGATCTCTGGCCTGGCTGGGTAGCAGTTTGGCCTCTGGCAAGCCTTGGAGTGGTGGGAATTGGTGCTGGTGTAACACTTTTGGTGCTCCTCTGCCCCAGGGAAGGTTGAATCTGCAGGATGGTCCCAATGAGGTGGCATTCAGCGTGACAACTCAGTACCAGGGTACATGCCGCTGTGAGGCCACCATCTACCTGTGGAACTGGAATGAAAAAGTGGTGATCTCAGACATCGATGGCACCATCACCAAGTAAAAGGCCTTTCTCTCACCCCAAAATCCTTGTTTTCCCCCGTTATGGGAAAGTCTCCTTTAAAGGCTTGCATAAGCAGGAGAAGGGAGCACAAACCCGACTGGGGTGGGGGTGGACACTCACCACGTTGGATGACACTAACCCAGCCTCCTTTCCTTTGAGATCCGATGCTCTTGGACAGATCTTGCCACAGCTGGGTAAAGATTGGACTCACCCTGGGATTGTTAAACTCTTCCACAAAATCCACCTGTAGGTATTGGATCAGCTGAGTTCAAGGGGAGGTGGGAAGCTGATTGAGTCAGAGTCAGGGCTTCTTACTCGCTGATGCGGGCCCAGATGGCTGCACTGTCTGCTGTCAGCGGTGGCTGACGCTGGCTGCGCTGCCTACATGATATTGAGGGGTGAAAGCAGAGGGTCCCCTGGGAGCAGATGCTGGCATTACCTTCCCTGGAAGGAGTGTGTGTCAGTGGAGGCTTTGCTGGGGAGATATAGCTGAATAGCAGAGGAGACAAGACCACCTAAGGTCACACCTGAGAGAGGTGGCACTGGGGTCCCCAGCACTGCAGTGCTGGTACCTCTCTGGGCACCCAGCGATCGCTTCCCACAACCCAGGGTGGGAAGGGGTGACACCAGCAGTGAGTCCCTGCAGAGCCTCTAGCTTGGTGCCTGGCCCCTGTGGCCACTGAGAGGCACTGTGGGCCCGTGGATGTCTCGTTCTGGCCCCGGGAGGAACATGGGAGGGATGCACTCCGGGGGATTGCAAGGACTCGACCGGCACCTCGGCTGCCTCTGGCCACCGGGTACTGCCTCTGCCGAGCATCTGCAAGGGCTGGGTACAGCCCTCCACAATTGACAGGCAGGGCTGTGGGGTAAAAGTGCTGTGTGAGGGTGCTGAGCACCAATGGGGGTTGTGCAGCTGGGCTGGGTGGGTGTGTGGCTGCTGGGACGAGCATGGAGGGTGGTGCAGGGGCTCCCAGTGTGAGGCAGGTGAGGATTGGGATTAGTTGGGGTTTCCAGATAAGGGATTCATGTTCTTGTGGAGCCACCTTGCTTACTGAAATAAGATTTGGTCTTAGGCCAGGTACTTGGCTACCTCTTCCTCCTCGGAGCAGGAGAATGCCTTGCCCAAGCCACAGCTCAGAGTGGCTCCCTGTGTTCTCCCTAGGAATGGCTACAAGTTCCTGTACTGCTCGGCCAGGGCTATTGGCATGGCCCACATCACCAAAGGCTACCTCAAATGGGTCAATGAGCAAGGCTGTGGCCTCCCCATGGGCCCCATGCTGCTTTCCCCTAGTAGCCTCTTGTCTGCCTTCCACAGGTACTGTCTTTTTCTGCACTTCCTGTATCCCTAGGGACAGCACCCTCTTCCCCAGCTTGACCCTAAGGGATGTCCTGGCCTTAAACTGCTCTGCCCTCCTTGGTGCACAGTGCCTTTCATGGGAGGCAGCCGGGGAGCTGCCTGACCTTGCTGGAGCTTCACAGTGAAGCTTCTTATGCACAAAACCTTTTACCCTTCAAATCACTTCCCTGAGACCCTGACAGCTTTGGTGCCCACAGTCCTGGCCAGCTGATGCCACTGTGACTGTGTCTCTTGTGCTGCAGGGAGGTGATTGAGAAGAACCCAGAGGTGTTCAAGGTCCCCTGCTTGACAGACATCCGAAAACTGTTTGCTACAAAGTTTCCCTTCTACGCAGGCTTTGGGAACAGGCCCAATGTGAGTGGTCTCCAGGTGTGCAGGGAGGGCTCAGGCTGGGTGGTGCTGCCTTCCTGCAGCTCTCATGCCATGCTGGCCTTCCTTGGGCAGGATGTCTACGCTTACAAGCAAGTGGGGCTGCCAGAGAGCCGCATATTCACAGTAAACCCCAAAGGAGAGCTGATCCAGGAGCTCTCAAAGAACCAAAAGTCAACGTAAGCAAAGTGTTTATTCCTCTGCATCTTTGGGATAAGCCAGCTTTGATGCAAAGAAGCATCAAACACCCAATGACCCCAATGTAACTTATTTCTTACCCCCACAGGTATGAGGAGCTGTCAGAGCTGGTGGAGGTCTTCTTCCCTCCTGTGAGACAGAGGGAGAACACTGCTGTGGTGTCCTCAGAGCACAGCCACTTTGCCTACTGGAGACCTCCACTGCCTGATGATGACTTGAATGGCTCACCCTAACCCCATCCCTGTGGAGACCTGACCCAGAGTCTCCTGCATGTTCTTTGCCAGGACTAAATGCTCCAGGTGCACCTTGTCCTCCCTGTTTGCTTCTTGGGAATTTTGCACTTGTAATAGAGGTCATGACACCCCTTAGTGGGAAGCCAAAGGGGGTAAGAGAGAGTTCTGACTCTATAAAAACTCCAATTGCTAAACACAATTTCCTGAAAGCTGGGTCTCTTCTGGTGTTTGTAGCTCCTCTAAAGCCTGGCTCTTTTTTAAAGGTGGTGGTTGTTCACTGTTGTGTTTACTGATGAGCCTCTGACATAGCTATTACTACCTTTGGTATGACCAGTCTTCCAGACAGTCCAGCTACCTGCAGTTTGGTAGCTGAAACTGCCCATCAACTTGTAAAGGTCGTTGGAAGATGCTGGGGTTTTGAGTGTTCTGAACAAAAACCAATAATAAATAGTGCCTTAATCAAGGCTGTCTCTTGTCTGCTGTAGCCCTGTGCATAGAAGTGGGAGCCAGGCTCCAAGTCCTTTCTAAAACGTGATTATTCTTATTCAAGCATCCTACCAAGTGTGTCCTGGGGGTGATGGGATCTGCTTCTATCAAGACGAGGTTGCTAGGAGCCTCAGCCAGCCTGGCCTTGGATGTTCCCAGGGATGGGGCATCCACAGCCTCTGTGCACAGCCTGGGCCTGTGCCTCACCACCCTTAGTAAAATACCGGTTTTCTCAGATACAACCTAAATTGACCTCGTGCAGTTGAAAGCCATCCCCCCTTCTCCTCCCACCACAGACCCTGTTGAACACTCTGTCCCCATCTTTCCTATGGGACCCTTCAAGTCCTGCATGGTTACAGTGAGGCCTCCCCATGGCCCTCTCTTCTCCAGGCTGAGCATCTCCAACTCTCCCTTCCTGGGAGGTTGCAAAGTAAAACAAAGGCAGAAGCTCTGCTGGGCTCCTTCCTCCAGTCTGGCACCTACCTTCTCCTTCCCTGACCCCTGTGTTTAAGTCATCTTGTCTGCTACTTCTGGAAGCCACACAAGTCATTTTGGAAACCTCAGCAAGAAATACTTTATTTTTTTCCTTTCCAGTACAAACAGTTTTTCAGCTTTTAAAATCTGAACAAATAGACATGGTTTTAAAAACAATAGAACACAGTCTTTTAACAGGAACAGTCAACTGCCTCAGAAGGCTGCCCATGCAAGCAAAACCCCATGGGCAGCATTTCCTTACTCTGCAAGCAATTTTTAAAAAAAATGCCCAGTTTTGTACAAAGTTTCTTTCATTTTTTAAACATGAATAACTGAGAACTGAAACAACAAACTGTCCATATCTTCAAGTGACTAGTCAGGAATAGTCCAAACATAGCACCATTTTCCAGAAGATCAGACTTCTTCCTTGTCCTGGTTTTGTTATGGCCAGTTCTGGCTCCCTCTTTTCTGGGGAAGCTGTTCCTGTTCACCCATTGTAACCCAGCCCAGGCTGGGGAACAGGCAGCCTGGCGCTTGGCTTGGTTTTCTCTTTGGTTTTCTCCCTGGTGTGAGGGGATGGAAAAGGGGCTTAGGTAGGATGCTCCCACTGCAGGGTGAGGGCTCCCCTGGCCCATCACAAAGTATTCAGGGTTGCCTTGAGACTCCTTTCTTAGGCTGGATAAAAAAATAAGTTTTGTTGTCTAGGAGCAGCTTCTGCAGGATGCCCAATGGCAGCAGGAGGTTGTTCCTCAGCTGGAGAAGTGTCTCAGCAGCTGGAGGGTAGCTCCAAATCAGCAAAGCCCAGAGCAGTAAGAGGTGAATTCTTGTGCTGTGAGCACCTGGCAGGGCTGGGAAAGTGGTGAGGGGGCCACGTGTCCTCTCTATGCTCCCACAGCTCGTGCTCCTCTGGAAGGAGACCGAGCTTTTACTGCCTCAAGGGAACATGGCTACTGGGCTCAGTGATCCCTGTGGTCCTCCCTAAACTGGAAGCATGTTCTAAGGGAGCTCACCCAGATTTTCTGGGGGAAAAAAGGTGCCCAGATGCATCTCTGCTGGGAGCTGCTGCTGGTTTGCGCTAGTCAGAGCACAGAGCTGCTCCCTCATGCAATCAGGGGGGATCAAGGAAGGAATCATGGTGATGAGCAGGGACAGCCTGGTGAGGGTGACAGGCACTGTGTGAGAGCTGGCTGGTGTGGAAGGGTTCATGAGCTACAATGCTGAGATAAAAATATGTTCCTCTGCTATAAAGTGCCAGAGTTACTTGGATGGAGGCTCTTTAATTTCCTCCTCATCCTAGTAATGAAGTCCCCATTGGCTGATCAGCGGAGGGTGCCCATGGTGGGCTCCTAGAGAGAGGTGGATTCTGTGTGCAACAGCTCTGTAGGACAAGGCTAGAGCTGCTCAGGAACATGGACAATGTTTTCCAGCTTGCCTATTTGTGGGAAATCATAGTCAAGCAGGGTAAATGATGTGGGTTTTTCATTCTGAGCTGAGGACAGGTCTCCAGAGGTGTTCTCACAGATGCCCTGCCTTATTCCACACTGATGTTGATCCCAGGGCTACTGGCATCCCAGTGGGATCATAAGAGCTTGAGGAGGATGCAGGCTGCTGCTCCTCCACTGCTGCACTCACACCCTGGAGCAGCTGGAACTCTCCTGCCTGGGGTGAGATGATGGAGTTCACAGCTTAAGCAATAAAACAGGAGAGAGCCAGAGCTGGAGGACAGGACTGCTCTGTACCCAGCTTGGTCTCTGCAGAGACCTATGGACACACCTCTCCTCAGGGAAGACATGTGTTTTCCATAACCATCATGTCAGTCCCAGGTGTAACCAGAGAGCCCAGCAAAGTGGGATTGCAAAGCACAGCAACCCCAGGGACCATGGGGCTCTCTCCAAACACTGCTGCCACAGCTTTTAGCTGCTCAGTGTGGGTCTTTGGAATATGGCAAAGGACATGGTGGCAGCATTAGGAAACTGGAATCAGATGAGCACCATGACACAGGATTGTTCAAAAATATACATACACATACCATATATATATATATGCATATGTGTTTTCCTAATGCACACCCTCATATGCTCCATAAGGCATGTGCATCTGCATGGAGGAGGGAGCATTATAAATGGATTTACCATACACAAGGAGGGCTGCCATCTCGGAGAAGGGAAGCCAGTTCCCGGAGGGACGTGTGAATACGTGTGTTCTTTGAAATCTACAATTCCTGTGGTGAGTTTTGTTCCCTGCAAGGAGCCCTGGCTCTGCTCAGTCTCTGGATTAAGATGCAGGTGGTCTTTAGGTCAGAGAAACTATTCCTCAGCTGATAACTACGGGTTTTATTCTTCAAGAAACGATAAATCCACAAAAATAAAATGAAAAAAAAAGTTTCTGCCTCCAGCTTACTCTTGAATTGTCCTTCTGGGGTCATCAGCCCAGAAGCCAAAGCAACACCCCCAGCCAGGAGGCAGTGACACTGCTGCACCAGGGTCAGGACAGTTGCTGAACATCGGGAGGGGAGCACCAGCACGGTGGAGTTAAGGAGAAGTGGGGCCAACAAGATTAGGGGGAAAAAAAAATGTAGCAGCTTTTCATAAAAAAATTATCCCAAGAACTGTTGTCACATTGGAGTGAGTCTGTGTGATATAATTTAATCCTGTCCTTCACAGCAGGAGAAGGAAGACACATGGCATGGCAGTGTAGCTAGTGCTGCCTTCTCTCTGCCTTCTCCTCCAAGTGCCCAACCTGTTCTGCCAGCTCAGAGACCTTGGCTTGGCAGTCAAGCAAGTTGTCCTTCAGTCCTGTTATTTCCTGAGAGTGGGCAGCCAGTGTCCCGTTCATGTGGTCCATGTAGTCCCACAGACTGCCCGTGTGTTTCTCCAGTTCCTCCCTGATGTCGTCCAGGCTGCCGGTGATGGCCCCCAGCCTGCCGCAGGCGCTCTCCACCCGCGCCACCCGCTCGTCGAAGCGAGAGACCTCCTGCTGCAGGCCGTAGGCCACGTTCTTGCAGGAGCTCAGGTCGCTGACAATCCTGGCTTTGAGTCGCTCCAGGTCTCCCTTGAGGTTCAGGACACGGCGGTTGCTGAAGAAAAGCTGGGAACCTTGGTCATTGACTTTCTCCTGGATGGAGTGGACCTCATCCTCAATCTTCCGTTCGTGCTCATCTAGTGAGGAGTTGACATGCGTCACGGTGTCTGAGTACTGGGAAACGGAGTCCTTGAGCCCTGTCAGAGACTTGCTCACAGTGTTCAAGTTGATCTTTAGCAAGGTGATCTCCCCTTGCAACGCCCCCGATGCTTCCTCCTCGATTCGCCGCTGGATCTCCAGGATGGTGGCGTTCAGCTTGCGCAGGAGGTCGTAATTGCTGTCCATCCGGAGCAGCAGGTCCTGGTTCTTGTTCTGGCAGTCCTCGATCTCCGTCCGAAAGGTCTCCACATCTTTGGAGGCAGAGGTGCAGCCCAGGGAGCAGGTGCTCTCCAGGGTGATGAGGCGATTCTGCAACGCCTCCAGTGTCTCATCTGTCCGTTTCCTCATGCTGGCAAGCTCCCCTTCCAGCACAGGCACCACTGCTCCATCCATGCCCATGGGAGAACTGACGTTGTTCAGCTCCCCCACAATGGTCATGAACCTGTCCTCCAGGGTCTGCATTTTGTCTTCAAAGACAGTCCTCATGCCATCCACCTCTGCCACCACTGTGCCTTTCATGCTGTCCTCTATACCAGAGCAGCAGCTCCCTGTTTCCCTCTCTGTAGCATTGAGCCTGGCTTCCAGGTCCTCAAAGCGCCCTTCAAAGAGGTTCCCTAGGGTGACAGTGGAGATTTCTCCATCCAGGCGTGAGTGCAGGTTCTTCTGGGACTCAGAGATGCTGTGAAGGCCTTTCTCAAGGATGTTCATGCGATCAGTGAGGTAGTCCAGGTTGCTGCAGCAGCTTTCCACCACCGTCAGGCCTTGGATCTGGGTCTCCAGCTGAGAGATCTCTTTCTTGATCTCCAGCTCCTTCCCATCCAGCGTCTGCTGCAGCCGCAGGTTGGCGGCTTTCTCCTCCTCGCACTGCTGCCGCACCTCTTGGATGCGGAAATCACACGTGGTCTGGATCTTGCCCAGCTTCTTCTCGAAGCCGTCGAGCAGCTCTCCACGCAGGCTGCTCAGCCTCGTGTCCACATACTCCTCCAGCAGGTCGATGGAGGTGAGGGGCGAGGGCCGGGCGGATTCCAGCAGGTGCTTGATCTGCCCGTCGTGGTCCAGGACCATGCCCCGGACCTCGTGCAGCAGATCTGCCTTGGTTTTCAGCACGTCGCTCACCTCGGTCACTTTGGTCAGGATGTCCCCTACGGGAGGGTAGGTGGCGATGTCAGCTTTGTCTGCCACATCCACCAGGCCGTCGGGAATGATGCCGAAGCCCACGGATGAGTCTGGCGTGCCCGGGCTGTTCATCAGGGAGCCGATCATCTTGGTGGTGTCCTCCTGGATGGCCAGCCGCAGGCGGTCCCCCAGCCCACTCACCATGGTGTGCAGGCTGTCGTAGGACTGGGAAAGGCGCCTCACCTCCTCCTCCAGCCGATCCAGGCGGTCCCCGAAGAGGCCAGGCAGCTTCCTGCCTGCACAGGGAAAGAAATAGAGAGGGCACAGTGAGGGCTGGTGCTCCTTTAACTTCCCTCCTTTGAGTCCTTTCCCTCCATAACAACCTTGTGTCCTCCCTCTATTATTGTTATTTCAGCAACATCTCAGCCCACATCTCTCCTTAAGCTATCAGGAAACCCTCTTTCCTCTTGGGATCCAGCCCTCTGTTCCCAAGTTCAACAGGAGATGATGATAACAGCCCAGGAGAGCTTCATCTTGAGACACCCCCTATCAACCCCATAATTAATGGGAAAATTCTGTAAGTCAATGAGGAAAGGCAATTTGGAAGCTGCATGTTTTGAAAGAAACAAGATTTAAAAAGCAAGTGGTCCTCAAAGCAATCAAATGTCAGGTCTCTGATGGAAAACATGTCACCCACTGAATTTTTGCCAGATTCTTGCTCTGCACTGGAACAGAGAGAACCTGGAGGTTTGAGTGCATGACAATGTGACCTGGGGACATGAAGCAGGAGCAAGATCTCACCATATTGATTCTTCTTTGGTCCTGGAAACAGGTCAGGGTGGCTTTTGGGATAGGGAGGAAGTCTGGGCATTGGAAACATCTTTTGCCCAGGGGGCATTTTAGGGCTGGGATGCTGGGGCAGAAGGCCAGGCTGGTCTGTCGGGCTGTCATGGCACCCTTCTCCCATGAAGCCTGGGCAGCACCTCCAGGACAGCTCGGTCACTGTCTTGTATCCAATCTTGTATTTGGGCCTGAAGAAAGTGCGGTACCTTGCCAGGAGAGGGGAGGGAGAGAGAGAGAAGACAGTTTAGAGAAGCAACCTCAACATCAAGCAATAGAGCAGGGTAACAGATCTGGATGTGGGAGATCTGGGCACAGGGGGAAGCCTGGCTGAAACCCTTGTGCTGCACCTGCAGACCATGGCCCATCTTCTCCAAGAGCTCTTGCTGCACCATAGCTCAGTGCAGCATTATGGTGGGGTTTTGGTCGAGTATTTTTCAACCTGGGACTCTGTGTTGATTTAGAACTGCAGCTCTAAGTGTATTGCTGCAGTGCCTGGCCTGATAGGTGACCACCGTGACAGATGCCACACTGTTTGGCAACTTCTGGCCAGCGGAGCATAAGATGAAATGATGGAACTGATTTCAAAAGCCCTGCAAGCTCACATCACTTCCAAGAGAGAAGTGGACTGATTGTAAAAGTGGTTTGCACTTTGAATTGACCTACAGAATTTCCTAGTGGGATCAAAAAAAAATCCTCTTCTCTTCTCAACTGTAATCCTGTCTGGAAGCCCTCATGAGGGTTGAGATACCTTTGAAAAGGTGTTTTCTCTCTGTGTGGAGGGCATCAGTTTGCTGGGAAACCTAAAGGGGCTTGGGCTGGGCTGGTGAGGGTCTCCAGGGTGATGCTGTGATGTGCACAGAGGGATGGCTCCTTACCTGCCTCCTGCCCCAGCTGGGATGCCCTGGGAAGTGTCTCCCTCACAAATACTACAGCATTGATCCTCCCACACCCAGCACACAAGGTGCAATCCCCTCACAGCTTGCCCCTCTGCTCTCACTCTGGATGGGGTCCCACCAGCCATGGGGGAGGATTCAGCTGCTCCCTGCTTTCCTGTGAGGCAGCAGTGATGGAACAGGGCCCTGCTGGCACCTGTGTTCCCCCACCAGCTGAGCTGAGCTGTACAGGGCTGAACACGGCACTTTTCTCACCACCTCCAAACACCAATTCTTTAAGCCTGCCTTTTGGAAATATTCAATCTGAATTTACCAGGGCCTGAAAATCCTGACGTTTGCTGTTTTGCAACAACACACACCATCAGCCTCTTGTTCTTCTCCAGCATGTTCAGCAGAAGGTCTTGAAGGAGCAGTACAGCCATCTGTGCTGCAGAGGGGCTGCAGAAGGCACTAATCCATCAGTCAGGGCAGCACAAGGGGCTGATTCCCTGCCATCCATGTCCTTGTCCAAATCCACGGTGTCCCCAGCCCAGGCTGTAGCCCCTGGCAGTGCTGCTTCCACACAATTCCCAGTGAGATACAGCCACCTCCACACACACCACAGGGCAGGGGGATAAACCAAACCCAAAGCCTCTGCTCTTTGAATCTCTTCAAAATTTCTCAACATCAATTTCCCAAAGGGACAGTTTCAAAACAAGCTCTTCTTGTTACTCTTCTTTACAGATGCCACTGAGTTTCAATGATCTTCCCTTCTGTTGTGTGTAGAAACCTGCCTGGATGTATCACAGGAGATTGCTGCTCCAGCCACTGTCAGGGGGTGAAGAAAGGAGGAGGATGGCATCCACAAGGCAGAGCACCTTCTCTGTGTCATCCCAGCACCTCCTCTGTGTCATCCCAGCCTCTGCAGAGGAACTCAAAGCCTTGGACACCTCAAATCTTTCGACCCCTGCTCCAAACAGCACCAAGGGGAAGTATTTGCAGCCAGCTGCACAAACATTCACTGATGGCACCAGCAAGTGGAAAATCCATGCTTCCCTTTTGTCCATGGATGCAGCATCTGAGGCTCTGCAGGAAATTCAGCTGTGGGTCCATCTGCCCTTAGAAAACACCCTGGTTTCACCCTGGTTTTGTTTGGAGGAGACAAACAGAGGGCATCATGGAGATGGGAGAGGCTTTGGAGGTCTCCTCCATGGGTACCAGCAGCTGCAGGATGTCCTGAAGTCCTCAAATGCTGCTAAAACACTTGTGATGGGAAGAACAAGTGAGTGAGTGGGTCCAGCTGCTTGTCTCTGCCAGGAGAGGATGCAAGCAGAGCCCATGGCACCACTGGGGCATGGAGAGTCCCAGCCAGCTGCCACAGGATGGGTACTAGGCTCTGACAAAAACTACTCTCATCCCAGCTTTCCTCTGTGCTCAGCTCTGCCCCACTCCTCCAGCCTGGGGAGGATGCAGGAGAGGAGCTTTTGCACATGGAGCAGTATCCCTGGAGGGTGGTGAGGCACAAAGCCCCTGTGCCACCGGCGGCTCCAGCTGTGGCACAGTAAAGTGTTTCCCTCCAGCACTGACGAGGTGGCAGAGTTTTGTAAGTATTTTCCTGGAGCAGGAAGCACTGAGCCATCCCCAGCCACAGGCTCCATTTCCTCATCCTCTCAGCCAGGTTCTCACAGAGCTGTCATCATTCTGTCACATTGCAGGTCCATGACAAACTGCTTTCCTACACACCTGCACAGGAGCCTCCCCACTTCCCATGATTTACAGATCTGTTTCTGAATCATTGAATATCCAGAGTTTAAAGGGACCCATAAGGATCATCGTGCCCAGCAACTGCACAGAACACCCCCAAAAATCACACCATGTGCTTGAGAGCATTGTCCAAATGCTTGTTCCACTCTGTCAGGCTTGGTGCCGTGATCAGCTTCCCTGGGGAGCCTTTTCCAGTGCTCAGCTGACATCTGGGTGAAAACCTTTTCCTGATATCCAATGTAAACTTCCCCTGACAGTTTCTGAGGAGAAATAGAGCTCCCTCTCCCCCCTGACAGATCCTGCCTTGCCTCCTCCCAACACCACTGCCCTGCCACTGGCTGCAATGTCCAGGAAAAGCCCTTCAGCCCCTTTCACTGCCCTCTGGAAAGTGGGGGGTCATGGTCAGAAAGGTGGCATGGGGTCTCAGGAGATAAAGCTCTTTGGGAGGGGAAGGGAGCCATGCCCCAGTGTCCCCCATACTCACAGCACTTTCCCTGGGCACTTGGGTCCCCAGCTGCACTTGTGGTACTCAGCCTTGACGTAGCTCTCGGCCCCGTCCTGCAGCGTGCATGTCACGTTGCGCTGCACCACGTAGGCACAGTAGCTCCTGGGGGAAGCACAGAGAGACACCGTCACCCCACCCAGCAGACAGCAGTGCCTGCACTGCCAGACACTGCCAGCGAGCTCTGGGGGCAGGAGCTGGAAGGAGCCCCCCAGCTTGGGCAGCTGCTGAGGAGGGGTGTCACAGCCATGCTGCAGGAGCGTGGTTCCTGTCACAGTCACAGCCACGTTGTCACCAGTGCTGGTGGTGTCCCCAGAGCTGGGCTGTGCTCGGTACAGCATGGACTGTGAGGACAATCAGAATCCCAGCAGCAGCAGTTGTAGGAATAGGATCCCAGAAATAGCTCCAGCAGTGCCTGGCAGGGGTGGTCTGTCCTGCCGCAGCTCCTGGAGTGCTGCCAGTGCAGGAGCCAACCCAAAAGCCTTCAGCCCTTGCTGTGGGTGCTGCCACAGACAAGGCAGAGAGGAGATGCTGCTCTGTAGGGCTGCAGCATCGTGGTCCCTCCATCCTGGAGGCAGGGACACAGAGAAAATCTGTGATGGAGGCTGGAAACCCCCTCAGATCTCTGAGACAGTGAGTACAGAGAGCCTCTTCCCTCCTGCCATCCCCCTGCAGCTGGGTGCCACAGGTACCAGTCAGCTTTCCTGAGCCAAGCAGCACAGCCAGGTGCTGAGAATAAGCTGGCTGGGAGGAAGGCAGCGTGTGGATGGATGGATGGATGGATGTAGGACTGCTGTAGCACAGATGGAGGCCAAGGCTGCTCCAGCTGAAGGCAGTGCTGCTGGCAGGAGCAGATGGACTTGGTCCACAGGGGCAGAGACAGCAGGGATGTGTGGGGAGGCAGGGATTAAGGGCAGGGGGATGTGGCAGACGGCAGAGCGGGAGGAGAGGAGGGCACAGGCCCGCAGAGCAGAGCAGAGCTGAGGCAGGAGGTCAGCGGGATGGAGCAGATGGGCCAGCGCACGCTGCAGGTGCAGAGAGGTGCTCAGTGAGGCGGGAGGACGTGGCTGCCCCTGTGCCAGCTGGGGGCTTGGTATGGATGGGTAGGGAACACATTTTGTCTTCACCTGTTTGCCATCAGTGCTTGTCCCTCCTTCATCGATCTTTCCTCACTCAGGGTGAGCCAAAGTCCTGCTGCTCTGGCCCCTGACATGGTGGGGGGGCTGGGGGAGGGCTGTGCACACCCACCCTGTGCATGCACACACACTCACTCAAACAGGAGACACCATAGCCCTTCTTACCAAACCCTTCTGCTCCATCCTGACAGTCACAGTCCCTTTCCTCTACCTCCACCTGCCAGAAGTGTCTTAACATCATCCAGACCATCACAGCAAGCCCATGAGAGCTGGGCTGAGGCCCTGCAGCTCGTTTCTGTGCTCAGCCCCGAGGCTGCTCTCCACAGGCCATGTGATGGCCATGCCAGGGAACTCTGACTGCATCCCAGCCTGTGACCAGGCAGCTGAGCTGCAGCAACCCCAGCTGCCTCCCAGTGCCCCCGCTCAGAGGCTACACGATCTCCAACAGCCTACCCAGGGCAGGAACTCTGTCAGTGAAGCAGCAAGGTGTGAGCAGGGTCATGCTCCCTCCAAGCCTCTCTCTGCTCCCTTCCAGCAGGGATCCCCTGATCCCACACCCCCAGCACATCCCACTTGCTCCCCCCAGGAGCTGCAGCAGCACATCCACCCCAGCCTCTCACCGAGGGCCCTCTCTGGTCCCCTGGGATGGACACACCACTGGCATTTCCAGCCTGCCCAGACCTGAGCAGCTCTGCCCTGGCAAGGGGCTGCCAGGCTGAGAGCATGAGCAGGGCCCTGTGCTGCTCCCTGCTCCTCCACAAGTGAGTCATTCATCCTTGCACAGGACCACAGGAGGAGGAAGGCCAGCCACTTCTCTCAGCTGGAGGCAAGGGGCTTCATGTGTGTATGTGGAAATTTAGGATCACCATCTATCCATAAATCCAGAACCTGCTTACAAACACCACCAGCTGACTCTCAGCTAGTAGCCAATGCAGGCAGATCTACTAGCCACTGCTAATAAACACTGCCTACCTTGACTGCTCGGGTTAGCGTGGTTCTGGCTCGCTCTCCCTCTCAGAACCCCTTCCCTTCTCACACACCTGTGGCAAGCAGTTTTATAGCTCCAGCACAATGCTTTTAGAGTGAGCAGCTGGAAAATGTTATGGGTTTTTGAAAGTTCTCACTGGCACTGCCAGTATTGTTCATCCCTAGTGTTACTTTATTCATTTCAGCTTGTTCATAACCCCACATCCTCCCTCTTTCAAAGAAGCCCGGCAGAAACTGCCCTAGCAAACAAGCAGAGAGGGAAGTGACACCCCCCTGTCCACCCCCAGTGTAACAGTTCTTACGCGACTGAACGGAAAAAGTCTACAGTTTGTGTAAAACCCACATTCCTCACCGCCTGAGCTTTCCAGGTTTCTCGAAAACGTATTTAAATTCCAGTATGTATGCATTTTACAAGCAATTCCCTCCAAACCAAGCTGTTTTCACACGTAGGTCTGTGCACTGCCATCCTCCCCTCCCGCACATCACAACCCCCCGCCCCCCGCGCCGATGTCACGCCGAGTAGGTACATGCACCTACTCCAAAACCACACACGGGCACCCCCATCCCCACCCCCCCCGGCCCCCTCCCGCACCGCACCGTAGCACACGTGTCCCCACCGCACGCAGCCCGTTCCCTCCTGGAAATACAACTCCCGGAGCCTCCTCTAGATGGAGGGGGCACTGAGACACTCGGACACTGCTGCGCTGTGAGCCCTTGCTCAGTACCCTGCAGATGATACGGAGCAAGGGATGCCGCGGCCGGTACCCAGGGACTCTCGCCCAGCCAGGGATGCCCGCAGGCGAGCCCTGGGGAAGGTACCCATGGTCGGCACCGGGGTTTGGGTACCCGCGGCAGCCCGTCCCCCGGGGATGCTGCCCGTAGAGCCCAGACGCGCGGCCGGTGCCCGGTGGCCGCGGTCCGTTCCCGGTAAGGGACGCCCGACGGAGACCCGGCTCGGTGCCCGGGCACGGCGGCTCCCGGTGCCCTCCGGATGGGCTGCGCGGCCGCGGCCGGGGGTCGCTTACTTGTGCTTGCCCACGGGCTTGCCGGGGCCGAGCTGCGGGCTGGAGCCGGCCGTGTAGAGGCTGTACCTGCCGCCGAAGGGCAGGGGGGCGGCGGGGGGGTAGAAAGCACCCTTGGCGTCGGCGAGGGCCAGCAGCGTCCCCAAGGAGAGGCAGGCGAGCAGCGCTCCGCGGCGGCGCAGCGCCCGCGCCCGCCGCATGGTCCCGGCCCGGCGGCGGTGGAGCAGGATGGGATGGGACNTTCTCCCCCGTCCGGCCCCCGCCAGCGGTGCTGCAGCCCCCGGCGCAGCCCGGGCGGAGCGCGCTGCCGACCCCGGCGGGGGCTGCAAGGGGCTCGCACCCTCTCCAGACCCCGGCCCCCTCTTCTCCCCTTCTCCCGATGCCCCCTCCCTGCGCACTGGGAGTTTGCCCCCACGGGGCAGCAGGTGCAGCGGGGTCTGGAGCCCTGTGGCTTCTGGTTCCCCCCAGTCCCCAGCTCTGCCCTGCTTCATACCGGAGCACAAGCGAGAGAAAGGCCAAAGCGACCCTAAGTCTGTCCCCGAGGGCATCTGTGCTGCTGGAGATTGGCAGCTGTCAATCATATGGCTGGCACCAGCCTGGTGCGTCGAGCATCCCCCAGCGAATCCAGCACCTGCAGGAACGGGGAGAGGGAAGAGGTGCTGTTTTGGAGCCCTCCCCAGATTTTGGCTTTGGATCCAGGCTCCAGGAGAGAGGGGGGAATCCCTTGCCTTTCCCTGCAGACCCCTGGATCTCCCACAGCTAAGCACATTTCATCTTTCATGGCTCTAGAAGGCATGTTTGTGTCTCCTTGCCATCCTGCCCTGGAGAGATCCCCACTATCCTGCATCCCGATGCCCCCACCCACAGGTGACCCACTACAGGGAGCACCCTGAGCACCCTGCCCTGCCCTGCCAGCCCTCCCCAGGCTCCACACCATTAACCACAGCAGTTCAAGACCCTTTGTGTGAGCCACGGCTGTTGGGTAGGGAGGAAAGGACCCTCACCTGGGGCACTGAGCATTTTGGGAGAGGGTAACAACTGGTGCTACCCAGTGGAGATCATATTGAAGCCCTGCAGAGGTGAAGCCATGCCAGGGAGCAGGAAATTTTGTGATATATGCAGGCAGTTACACCTTTGAGCATCCCACCAAAACCTCACCAGAGTTTTTTTTGATGAGACTCCTATCTTGGCATGCAGAAACCAGGGGAGCACCATGACAAGGTGTGCCATGCTTCTCTGAAATTCTTGGAGGAAAACAAGAGGCGGCTGTGTGAAATTCCAAATGAAGGAGTGAAACCTGCTGCTGGGGGAAGGAGGCATCAAGGCTTGGGCTGAGACAGAGATGATAAGATACTGAGACAAACGGCCTTTTTCAGTTAAAATGAGTCTTTGGCTCGGCCTGAGGTGAGTACGGAAACATTATCAGGAGAAGAAAAATCCATCAGAAGGCCAAGCTGGGAGAGGCAAGCTGGACAGACCAGGCAGAAAACCAAGAGGAGGAAGCCTGAGCACTGAAGCAGTGCATCCTCTTGGTTCAAGCTGCTGCAGAGTTTTGCTGAGCCGCCACGGCCTGTCAGGCTGCACCCCAGAGGTGCTGCAGCGTGGTTTGTACGTGGTACATTTGGCAGCACATGAAGCAATCCTCATCCAGCTGGTGCACTGGATTGTTCTGCTCTGCTGGGATGCTGCAGGAGGGACGGTCCACAAGCAATTCTATAAAAACAAACAAAAGCCGACCGAGCCTGCCTGGTTTAATGCTGGATGCCAAAGTGGAGAGTGAAGTTGAGCACAGCCTTAATTTTTTTTCCCTGTGCGCAGGGAGTGTGAGCCAGTTCTAATAACAGCATGCTGCACGTGTGTGTCTGAGGCCTCCGGAAAAAAACATCTGGTGTTGCACGGCTTCAGAAAGAGCCCTTGGCCCCAGCCTTGGAGCCTGTGCTGTGCTGAATGGGTACAACGGGGCTGAGTTAAAAGTGCTCGTTCATTCTCACCAGCTTGGCTGGGAAGGGGAGGGAGGTGGGAGCCATTGCTCTTGGGTGGGTGTGTCTGTCTGTCTGGCACTGCTGTCCAAACCCACCTTTGAAGCACCAGATCCCGTTCTGCCAGATTTCAGAGTGAGGCAGATCCTCAGAGACACTGAATCCCATTTTCTTGTTCTATTGTCTAATTGTTTATGAAAAAAGACATCTGAGTAGACAACAGAATGCCAAACTTAGGTCCCAACTGAGGAAATGGATTCATCATCAACTCTTTTGTAAGACATCAAGGAATCCATACAGGAAAGAGCCATTATGGGTGCCCCAAATCATGGGGAAAACTCTCATGTGCCTTATTAGCTGTGAGCTAATCCAGCCATGAGACACAGAGCAGCAAGAAACTGGGATTTGTGAAGTTGTTCTCATCAGGGAGCAGCTCAGGTTGAACTCTCTGGTGCTCAGCTGTGCTTCTGCCAGTCCCCACCGCACTGCAGGCCCTGGCCAGGCACAGGAGGGTGCCCATGAGGAGCCTGGCACGGCAACCTGGCTTTGGAGAGGTCTCATGTGCAGAACAAACAGGAGACTTCTTTCTCCTAGGGCATCCTCCCAACATGGGCATGTCCCAGGGCTGATAGAGAAGATGCCAAGCCCCATCTCCCAGAGCTGTGAAGCACATGCTGAGCACTGAGCTCTCCAGCAGAATGGAAGGGCTTTGCCACACTGGACTGCTGCCAAAAGGCTCCGCAGAGCTGCTCTCTGGTCAGGGAGCACCAGCCCTTGGTGCTTCCCAGAGGAAAGA
The DNA here is from genome assembly GCA_013400635.1 of Hypocryptadius cinnamomeus. Taxonomy (NCBI): domain Eukaryota; kingdom Metazoa; phylum Chordata; class Aves; order Passeriformes; family Zosteropidae; genus Hypocryptadius; species Hypocryptadius cinnamomeus. Next base: position 97,052 of record VYZP01025042.1, read on the forward strand.
TCTGCTTTGCCCTCTGGCTTCACCTGGAGAGTAAAGGGGATCAGATCAGAGCTGCTGCTGCTGCTGCTCAAATCTGGATGTTGGGAAAACCCTACCCACAGGGGTGTCTAACCAGGAGGGCTGTGTCCATCAGTGATTCCATATGAGCACATCCTACAGTGGCTCACCACGTGCCTAGGGAGCTTCCTTCTCCACTTGGACTGCCAGGAGCTGATTATTTTGGTCACACCTCTCACTCCTGCTCCAAGCCAGTCCAGAAATGAATAGCTCAATTTTCCCTACCAAGGATCCAGCAGGAACATTATGCAGGACACAGAGGCACCCAGAAACAGGAGCTGAGCAGCAGGAGATGAGAGCAACAGCAGAGGCACCAGGGGCAGCTGCTCCCCTGCTCCAGCTCCTGGGGAGGGCTGGGGGAACCACCACGAGGCTAATTTCACGAGTGGATGGCACCAAACAGTGACCTGGTCTGCTTCCCATGCTTTTTAATTAACACTTGCATGGCCTCATCAGCTGAGTAATTGCCTCCCTTCATGGGTCAACAAGCCAGCAGCCCCTGACCTCCTGTTCCCATCTGGGTACGAGGTTTGGAGCCTGCACAGGGGTGGGTGTGTGCTCTTGTACCACAGAGACAGCAAAAGTGATAGCACAGCCCAGGAACTCTGCAACTCAGCCTGATCTTGGCCAGGACCAGCCTTGCCCACCCTAATGCTGAGCTTTAAATAGATACCAGTGGTGGAAAACCCCCCAGCATGCTGAGCAATAAGAGGGCAGTTGCTCTCTCTGTTGCCATGGGATAGGAGCAGATTGCAGCAAGGGAAATTCAAGTTGAATATTAATAATAAAACAGTATCTGCTAGTAAAAATAATATAGCCCTGGAGGAGACTGTATTGAGCCATCTGGAGATTTTAAAGGAAAGGTTAGATAAAAAAAAAAACCTGTCAGGATCAATTTGGGGTAGGGAAATGGATTGGATGGCTTCCCAAGAGCTCTCCCAGCCCGAGTTTTTTCCAAGTACAAATTCATTTCCCAAAGTGGCAAGGCAAGAGAGCAGCTCTATTTAGAGGCAGAGTTTCTCCCTAGTGATTCCCACTGGATCAAAGGCATTCCTTGAATTGGCACTCACAGAGGCCTTTTCTCTTGGCAGCAGATCTGTGTCTGTGTGAGAGAGGGAACCTTCTGGACAGCCTGGATTTCCCAGGTGCACATCCATCAGGACCCACTCAGGGCTCGTTCTCCCATGTCATAATCCCTGGGAAGATCCCACAGCTATCCCACACTGCTTCCCCAGCCCTGGGGAGGGGTGGAGACACTGTGTTGCCCAAACTGTCAGGCAGGAGGCATGTCCCAAATGCCACAGCAGTGCAGTGGGATACCAGTTCAAGCAGAACAGTGATAGTTCTGCAGGTGCTCCAGTTGCCAGCTAAAACTGAGCTCAAGGAAGTCCACCATGCTCATGATTCAGCTACAGGACTGGAAGCTCTTTTTGGCTGCCAGCACATCCTTTTGCCACATCCCCACTCCTTGCTGGGCATGGACCACTTCTCCCATTGGTGTCAACGGGCAGGGGATGCAGGTGTGCAGGCAGGAGGCATCCCTGGTGCATCAGAAACCCAGGCAAGGTCACGACATTTGCCTTGTTTGGAGGTTGCCACAGCTTTGTTCTGAGCTAGCCCCTGGCCGCAGTCCCAGGCTGTGATTGCAGAGTGTGTCCCCCAAACTGCGGGGTGGGGGCACCTGGGCTTGCCCAGGCTCCAGAGGAAGGGGGCTGAGCACAAAATCCCTTTCTTCGTGGGAAAGCAGAGTGACTTGAAGTGGCCAGCCAGCCTTATCTCTGCTTTGGAAGGCACACGCTGATCGTTTGTCAAGATTAGCTGCAGTGGAAGGGATGGAGCTGCTCCAAATCCAGGCTCACGTCTCTTCCCCGGGCTCACGGCCATTCATAAAAATGCCAGAGCAGCAGCGGCAGCACATACTGGGCTTGTGGTTTAGGGAGGACTAGGAGGGGTCAACCACAGGTTATGCAAGCTCTGAGCAGGGAAAAGAATACACAGGTTGCTTTATTTATATATCCATTAGCGTCTTTCCTTCAGGAAAATGTGCAGGGAGACTGGCAGTGGGAGATTTAGCAAGGATGAGGTGATATGCTTCAAAAACTTTTCCCAGCTTTGCCAGGACTCCAGGGATGAGAGCATTAACAGGCAACAGCCACGGAGATGGAGCAGGAGCGGGATTCAGCAGCACACAGGTCAGGATGAAGAGGATGAAGACTGAGGAAAGGAGGAGATGACACCCTCCCAGTAAACCCCAGCATGTTGATGGTGGGACTCTGGGAGCCTGTGGTGGTGGGGTAGCTGGCCCTGGGAGCCCCAAGGAGGAGCAGCCCTGATCTCAGCTGAGCAGGAGCCTGGGAATGCTATAAAAGGCTGGTGCCAGGGCTAGGGAGGAGTAGGGGTTTTGTTTCCCAGGGTATCCAGGGTATGAGAGAAAAGGTTGCTCTGTGGGCAGGTAAAGATCTGGGAGGGGTCCCTAGGGCAAGAAAAAAGTTAGTCAGCTCCTGCCTACCTGAAAGGATATCTCTGAAGCCAAAGGAAGGGTGTAGGAGAGGAAGATGCCTGCGGAGTGTAGGCTTGAGGCTGTGTCAGGCACAGACTGTGCTGGCAGGAGCAGAGCTGGAGCCACGTGCTGTGAGGGAAGGTACTGGTGCACTGGGCAGCTTTGGCAGGAGGAGTCCTTGCAAGGCAATTCCTGTCCATCCTGGTGACTCCTGTCCATCCTGACTTTGCTGGAGAGGGCTCTGACAGCAGGTCAGGGCTTGTTCAGCCTGGCTGAGACCATGGGGGTCCCTGGTGCCCCCACAGAGGATCAGCCATGAGAAGAGGGGTCTGAGATACCAGTCCCATGGATCTGGGAGAGGGCTTGGTGCCAGCTCATCCCCAGCAGCATCACATTATCCTACAGACTGCTGTCTGCAGGGCCTGAGGAGCCCTGGCTTTGGGGAATTGTGTGGCTTCAGGGCTCCTGTGTCAGTGTCCTCTAGGGACTGTCCCTGGTGCAAGAAACAATCTCACTGCTTTTGGTTAAAGAAACACCCCACAACTGTTTAGATGATCTTTAAAGTGCCTTCCAGCCCAAACCAGCTGATATGTTTGATTGCTTCTTCATGGCTCAGCCTGGTCTTTGCAGAGCTGTGCCTTTGGATTTTAGGAAGATCCATATTCTTCCTTAGCTGTATGTCCAGCTGAGTCACCTTCTGCCTTTCCTGGGAACAGGATGATGGCAGCCACCCAGCAACTGAGTCAAAAAACCTCTGCTCAGTGACCTCACTGCTGCACACAGTGGAAGAAAAGCACCACAGGAGCAGAAAGAAAATACTTTTTCTTTGGGATGTGGGGAATATTGAAGGGCAATAATACAAACAAACTTCCGAGGTGACTTTTTTCTAAATTCGCTGGTTTGTGCAGGCAAGGGAAGGACAGGAAGCCAGGTCTTCTGGGGTAACTTCAGCAAGAGAGAGGGACATGAGGGACAGCTGTGGATACAGGTTTCCCTGTACCTGGTGGGCACACAGGGGTGATGGCCAAGAGCAGAGGCTGCTGCAGGGCTCTGTGAAGAAGCAGCCTGAGATTTGTCCCCTCTCCCCCATCTCCTGCATTTTAGAGGCACAAGCCACATAGAACTTCCCAGGATGCACCCACAGCACCTCCCCTTGGATGAGGATTGTTCCAGTAGCCAATGGGTGTTTCTGTAGTGACTGATGGAGAGCAGCCTACCTGGGATAAGTGATCCTGCACATATCATTCTCTATTTTGCGCCTGTTTTTGCCTAGCCATGGCCATTTTGCCTGGAGATGGGGTCCTGGCACAGCAGGAAGTTTTCCCATATCTCAGCCCTTCTTTTTCTTGGCTGTGGCCATGACCTGCTTGTTCCAAGCCATGGGCAGCACAGTTCCCTCATGTCCCCAAGCACTGGGTGACTCTGGATATACCAAATGTGGGAACAGCTGGGCTGAAACTCTGCCATCATCCACATCCCTTGAGGCAAGGGGATGAGTGGCAGTTATTTTTGGGTTCAAAGAGGAGCCCTTCATGTCCTGTTGCTGCAGCCAGCTCTGCCCCATCCCCTGAGGCGACACCGCAGGCACGCGGGTGCGATGAGAATGGCCATAAATAACAGGTGGTTATTTATGCACAGGGAAGAAAGAGTAACTGATACCAGCTTGGGCTCCTTCCAGACCTGCTTGGAGCTCATGGCTGATACTTGGCTTCACTCTCTTCCCTTTGCAAGCAGCTGTTCCTGCAGCCCTGCATCTGCGCTTGGGTTTGCTAATCCTCTGTCTCACTGTCCAGCAACGTGCGCTCGCCAAGGCCCCACTGACCCATCACCAACAAACAAGAAAAAGAGGAGGAGGAGGAGAACTTGATATCTTCTGCAAGTGAAATAGCTTGGGTTCGGTCTTGGAGAATTTCCTGAACTCTCAAGGAATTTCCTGATCTTAGGAATCTGCCAAAATTTGGGATCTGCCTCAGTGGGGCTGTGCATATTTCCAGAGCACATGGTGTGGTGCTGTGTTTTAGCTTTCCACCCCTGTCTTTGCAAGGGCTCTCTGAATGGGTCAACTACAACAGAAATGAAAGTCTCATTCTGACAGGCTGCAGGAATACAGAGGGATTTATTTAACATCCCTTTATTATGGGATCAGTCGGATTTTTGATCCTAAATTCCTGTCTTGCTTCCCCATGCAAAACCCAGGCTTTTACTGCAGCCCTCATGAACATGGAAACTTGGGTGCAGTTGTAATACTTTGGGTTAGTGGTGGACCTGAAATTAAAGGCATAACCTCAACTTAACTAGTAACCCATATTTTTACCAAAAAGAAAAAAAAAAAAAGCCTTTGCAGCAGAAAGGAGCCTTCCTGCTCGTAGCTGGGGCTCGATGTTCATGTGTTTATCGCACGTATTCCAAAAGCAAACAAGGTTCTGGGTGGGAAGAGCGCAGCCCCTACCGTCAGAACAAACTCAAAGGAAATTCCTCAAGGTCTTTTTCCTAAAATTAATGCTGCCTGGATTGCAACCAGGTTGTTTTTGACCAGCTTTAATCTGTGAAATCAACACCGACTCAGGAAATGCTTAGATTGACTCTGAAGGAGGATTTGGCCAGAACTTTTCTCCTATTTATAAGGGATAGTTGGAAAGCAGCAAAACCTCCCAGAGGGGACCTGTCCTGACCTCCCTGTTTAACCAGTACAGTCTGGAGGGGTTTTATCATCCCTTAACTCCTGGGTTTGTCCCCAGGAGCTCAGCAACCCCCTTGGGCCATGCATGGTGCTGGAGTCTGGGACAGCTTTTCCACTGGCTTCAGTGGACTTTGGACCAGTATTCCTTTGGGAAAAACCCCAGACCCTGCAGGCAATGGGTCAGAGCTGAACCCTTAGAAACACCATCCCCCTCCCAGCTCCAACACAGACCAGCCCAAGGAGCTGCTCTCTGCCTCCCTGTTTGCTCTGGATGCCTTGGCATTGCAAGGTCTCCATCTCCTGGGTTTGGGCTGAGCAGAGCCTGGTCCAGAAGAGCCTCATGTCCCCTCATGTCCCTTCCTCCCCATTCAATGCCCTTCAAGGGCATTGCAATTTTGTCACCCTTGAGAGAAGGAGGAAAAGAAAACCCAGCATGAGCACATGTGGCGGGCAGGGGGAAATGGCTGCTGCAAAGTAAGCAGTGCCTTTAAAGAAGTGTTTGTCTGGGATTTGTTTAGTTATCCTCTAGGTAATTTTACAGCTGAGGAGGCTGGGCCATTCAGGCAATGGCCAAAACAATATCCCCACTGTCTGAGCAGCTCTCGTGGCTCGGCACGGCTCAGTGGTGCTGGGGGGGCAGAGGGAGCACGGCAAAGAGAAGTTTCTTTTACTGGCCGTAGCCAGAAAACACCATGGAGGATGTCCTGCAATTAAGACATCGCTTCCAAGGCTCAAGTCACTCGCCTGTCAGGTTGAATAAACCTCTGGGCTCAGGCTGGGTGTGAGAGGGGGAGGAAGTGAAAAAGCCCACTTCCATCATTTTGATCTGAACTGTGGCTCCAGGTTTGGGGCACAGGGGGATGCTCCCTGTGGAGGAGGTTGATGGGATGAGGGCTAAGGTCCCTTGTTCCCCTGGGCAGCGTGGAGTTGGAGGCAATTCTTCCCTGCCTGTGCCCATCTCTGCCCCCAGGCCCTGGGAACCCGTGGCTCCAGCCTGTCAGACACAGGGAACTGGGACTCCAGAATGCTGACTCACCCTCATGGAGATGTCTGTGCCAGGGCAGTCCTGCCCCCATCCCACCAAAGCATGGTTTGTCCCATCGGATTCCAGTCTGAAATCCCCAATGCAATCCCCAGGAAAAACTCCCCTGCCTCTTCCCAAGGCCTTGTGCAGCCCGAGTTGGAAACGTGGGGGCTCGAGTCTGTGAGCACTACGTGCAAATAGCTCACATCAGCTCACAGAGCTGTTCCCAAGAGCCGGAGCACTCGCTGCTGGCAGCCAGCTTGCAGGAGGATACTGATATTTCATGCAGACATGGCAAGAAACCAGCCCTGTTTCCCATTCACAAGGGGTGGCTCCAAAACAACACAGAGATCTGTCACAGCATATATGCGGCATCTGTGCAAATTGGCCTGACTGCCTAAATAATTCCGTATATATTTATAAACTGTGAGATGTAACGTTTTTTCCTGTTTACTTTTCGGTTGAATTCCTTGCTCATGGAAATGAGAGCTGCAGCGCGGTGGCTAGACATAACCATTGTATGGGGAAGGCACTGTACAAACTGTCCTAGAAAATTCTGCCAAAATGCCAGGCCATATCAGCCCTGATCTGCAGCCCCTCGCCCCTTCCCACACATTCCCCCCTCCATGGAGCTGAACCCAGCCAGGAGCTCTCTAACAAAGGGGGGTATTTGCCCAAAATATTAATTGGGAGAGAGATTAGTTTGGGCCCACAGCAAGGAAGGTGGAAAAGAGGGAGAAAAGAGTGGGGAAGTTTTCCAGCTTGCCAGGATTGCTGTGAATCTGAGCTGGGCAAATCATCCATGGATGAAATCAGAAGTCTCTGCCCCACCAGCCATGGATGGGATGTCCTCCCACGTGCTGCTGAGCATTGTGGAGCTGGCAGCATCCTGTGCTGGCACTGGTGGAGGTTGGCAGTGTGAGCCCCTTTGTGGCACGGCTTGGGCAGCAGCACATCACTGTCCCCACCAGGATCTCCCATGGCTGATCTCAGTGTTCAGCACTTGGTGAACGTTTCTGGGCTATTGCTGAATTGCTGTGCCCAGAAGAGAAAGGTCAGCCAAGGAGTCCCTGGCTCTGCTCCTTGGTCTGTTTGTGTGGCCAAGCACATGGGATGGTGCCCTGGTTACGTGGGAACTGCAGTGCTTATACCAGAAGCAGCCCTTGCACACTCATGGTTTTGGAATTGAGGTGTCCAGAGCATTTGTGCCTCTGGAATTTCGGAGATAGGTGCAAAATGGCTGGTTTAAGGAGCTCACAAGGCTTCTGCATCAGCCAGCAAGGGAGTCAATGCAGGTACAGCTCTTGTTGCCAAGTGTTGCAGCCCTGTGAAGGGCCAGGACCTGCTGGAGTGAGGGATAACACATCTGCTGGGGAAAGAAGGGAAAGGAAAGGGAGAAAAGATTTTAAACACTGAAAGTGAAATGTAAACTCCATTAATGGCTGCATGGAGGCCACATGTGAGGCTGTCAGCTGTCCAAGGGGGCTCTGGGAGAGGGGCCCAAGCTTCTACATCCCTCAAAGGGACTCAGCCTTCTTCATGTACCTCGAGGGCTGGGCTGGCACATCCCACCCTGCCTGGATCATCCAGGTCCAGCATGGCCAAGGGAGGTAAGGAAAGAGCAGCTTCTGGTCCCACTGGCTTTTCCCCACGCCACTGTAGCCCTCTCTCCTCTCAGGGGCACTCTGACCCTCAGGAGGACTCACTGCTGGGTACTGGCTGTTGCTCAACATCCCCTGTAAAGCAGGAGAGGGCAAAACAACCACTTCCATGGCTGACAGACAGCAAGGATGGAGCAGGGCAATGAGAACACGTGGGGCCTCCATGTGTCTGCACTTGCATCACCCTGGTCACTCCCCAGCTCAAATCTATGTCACCTGCTGGTGGCATCTTTGCTTTCCACTCTATTTATGCCATCAATTCAATTTAAAAGCTATTTAGCAGTGACCACAGCTATTGTGTCATATTTATTTATAGCCTTTCACACTTGCTTCTGTTCACTCTGTCAGTTATTTCAGTCACATTTCTTGTCCCTTACATAAAGGTCTGGGAACAGCTGTGCTGGAGCAGATCAAAGGCCTGGGGAGCCCCACATCACCTCTCAAATATGAGCCAGCAACAGGAACTGGGACAGGAGGAATGAAGTAAGTGTGCAGGGATGCTCCTGGCAGTGAAAGGGTGAGGCACATCTCTGGGCCAGCCCCCTGCAGCCCTCCCTGAAGCCTCTAATCTCTTCTGCAATGCAGGTTTACTTCTGACCTCCCCACTGCCCCACCACCAATGTCACATTGCATGGTGCCCCTGGTGAAAGGGGACTGTGACCACGGCATTCATTCATTCCCCTGGGGCCATGGGGGACCAGCTGGGGGTGGCAGGGATCCCCTGTGAGCAAGGGGATAATAATAATTATAGAGAGTAACTGTTGAATTCCTAGAAATGCCTTAGAATCAGGGGTTTCTGTGCTTGCACATGGCTCAGGGAGCAGGTGGAGCATGGTTGCCTCCCAGCCTCTGCCCTTTGTGGGGAGATGACGTGGGATAACCAAAAGCATTGTGATGTTCTCTGCCCCAGAGGCCTGAACTGAGGATGTGGTTGAGCTCCCACAGGAGTGATGTGATGCAGAGATGGTCCTGGCTCCTGCCCAGCAGTGGGTGCTTTGCTCAGAGCCCTAAAGCAAGGGGTTTGTGAGGTGGGGAGAGCAGCTGTGCCTGCAGGAGGGTAAATGGGGCTCCCAGGATGGACCTGGGCAAGTGGAGAATCACCATTAAGGGAAGTGTCCATGGAAAGCCTGAATTCTGGACACAGTTGTTTCATACAATGACAAAGACCATCAAAGGAGGGGAGACAGGCAGAAAGGAAAGCATAATTGGATGTTTTGGTAATCCTTTTCTGAAGGAGACTCAATGGCTCGTCCGACTGGAACGGAGTAAAGGCTCATCCTCCCGGAGCAGCTCTGTGGGAGGGCTGGGAATGCCCCTGCCCCATCCAGGGGGGCAGGCAGCAGCGTCCCCTCTGGCATGGCCAGCAGTGCCAGCCCCAGCATCCCACCTCCTGTCCCCTCCTTAGCAAAGGGCAGCTGGTCCAGCTGGGTGAGGAAAGGGCACAGCAGCTCCTGGGCAGGAAGGGGGATGGTGGAGCTGTCCCATGGCTGCTGCTGCTGCCCATGGACACTATCACCAGGGCTGTCCCCTTCAGACAAATCTCAAACTTTGAACTTGACTTGCCGGGTGATGGCCAGGCTGAGCTGTCCCTACCCCTCCCTTGGGTGCCACGTGCCCCCACCTCAACTCAGAACCTTGTCCCTGCTCAGGGTGATGGCCTGATGGAGTCTAAACCCTTTGCTGCAGGACTGGAACCTCATTTTCTTCTGTTTTACCATCCTGGCCAGGTGTTATCCTGGGGGAGAAGAGCCTGAAGAGTGCAAGTGGGGACAGCACAAGGGCAAGGCACTGCTGCCTGCTGGCTGGGCGTGGGGGGAAGGCAGGACAGCGGCAGAGGGAGGTTCTGGTGCTCTCCCGAGCTGCCTGGGGTGCTCCCTCCAGCTCTCCATCAGGTTTTCAACCAATGTGGAGAAACCCGCGGCAAAGTCAGTCCGGCTCCCCCCACTCTCCCGTGAAACTGGATCTATTTCCTGGGATTACATGCAGCACCTTAAAGAAAATATTTACAGAATTTATATTCACATCCCGTTCGCCCTCTTCTCAGGGGGCTCTGCCATGCCCT
>VYZP01025043.1:0-30332 GCA_013400635.1 Hypocryptadius cinnamomeus
CCAGATCCTGATTCTAAACTTCCAGATCCTGCTTCTCTGACCTTAAGCATCTGTGGCAAAACGTGAAGCTGTGGACTGAACACCACTAAAGCAACACTCCAGAGCCGTGGTGTGCTCAGCATTCCCAGCTCCGTCCCCAGGGACATCCCCCCCCGCTCTCGGGGCCGGCCTCACCCCCTCGGGGTGCACAACCCCACACCTGGTTACAGCTGAAGCTCAGGCTCCTCTGGCATCAAACACATTTATTGGAACATCTCACACAAAAATAGGTTCTCTCTAGGCCATTCACATGCACGGGAGGGCGAGAAGCAACTACCTACACACAGAGGGTTGGGCACGCAGTGGCTCAGGAGCCCGAGGTGTTGTTGCTGCCGAAGCGCTGGTTGACGCTGTGCAGCAGGTGCTTGGGCAGGCAGTGCCACGAGCTGGCCAGCATCTCCTTGAAGCAAATCACGGCCTCGAGGCACAGCCTGGAACACAGGGCTGCTGTCAGCAGGGAGGAGGCCGCACTGGGAGCTTGTGCCAGAGGTGCTGAGTGAGGGGAATCCTCCATCCTCAGCCCTGGCTGCTGCTCTGGCAGCGTTTGGTAGAGGCAGAAACGTTTGCCAGTATTTTAGGAACATGAACAGGTCTAATGGTAACTCTGCTCCACTTGTCTTAGAATCCCAGAATGGTTTGGGTTGGAAGGACCTTTAATCCCATCCCATCCACCCTTTTCCTATGGGCAGGGACACCTTCCACCATCCCAGTGCTCCAAGGCCTGTCCAACCTAACCTTGGACATTTCCAGGGATCCAGGGGCAGTCACAGCCATGCCAGGGCCTCCCTACCCTCCCAGGAATTTCCCCCTGCCAGCTAAGCTGGGACATGACAGTTCCACGCTGGTCTTGCTCTCTTACCTTACGAGAGATCTTGGTTGGAGGGAGAACACCAGGATTTCATTACTGTGAGCCTGGAGGGAGGCAGAGACAGAGAGAGAATTGGTTCTGTGGGCTCTCAGCAGGAGCCAGAGCAGCCCAGGCTCACACAACCAGGGAATCCCAGAATGGCTGGGCTGGAAAGAGCTTAAAGCTCATCCCATTCCAACCTGCCCCGGGCAGGGACACTGGAGGAAGCCTTCAGGTTTCCCAGCCTTGAGGCATCTGCACTGAGGGACTTTGGACAGGAGCAAAGCATTTCCCCCTCAGGCTTTGTCCGTGCACCTTTGTGATCCCCACGAGATCAGCACTGCAGCTCCCACGGGAAGGAGAAGCTCAAAACCAACTCACAGCTTTGGAATGGGCCAGAAGGTTGTTGGCACAGCCCCCAAAGATGATCACCTCGCCCTCCTCGCTGGCACAGGCCGTGTGCCACAGCCTGGGAACAGAGAGCAGCACGGCATTAACCCAACACCCCAGCTCTGGGAAGATCCCTCCTCATCCCAGCCATCCCTGGCAGCTCCTGCCGGGAAGCAGCAGTGCTTTAACCCCTCATCCTGGCTCAGGTCACTTCCCAAAGCAGAGGAGGAAGACTCGTGTTTTCCATGCCACACTGGTGCATCACAGAGGTTGTGGGGCTGTAAATTGCAGGTACCAACTCCTACTTCCTCAGCAGGAAGCCAAGAACAGCCCTGGCAGGACCTTGGTGACACCAGCCCGTGCCTGGGTGGTGGCAGAGCAAGGACTCTGGTTCCAGTTAGCTCTGCTGCTGGCTCGGAGTTCTCTGCAGTCAGATCAAACCCCAAATCCCGAGATCAAACCCCAAATCCCGGGATCAAGCCCTAAATCCCAAGATCAAACCCTAAATTCTGTGCTTCCTGCTGTTTCACAGGCTGCCTCCCCTGTGTGGCCCTGACCTGGAATTCTGGGAGCACACAACAACCTGCACCTCTGGGACACGTGGAAAAGGAGAGCTGTGAGGAGGAACCAGGGTCCCCTCTCTGACAGCCACCACCAGGTGCTTCCACACCCCTTTTGTACCCAATTTCCAGGGAATTGTCTGCCATACCTTGGTTTTTCAGAGTAGTTATGCTCAAACTGTACCCACTCGTTCTTGCTGATACAATAAATCCAGGCATCACCTGAAAACAAGCAAAATCCCAGATAAAATGAGGATTCTGTCAGTTCTGGAAGTTGCTGCAATATACAAATACTCTGGCATAGCACATCCCATTTCTGTTCTTAGATAAATCAAATATTTGAGGAAAAACCTTATAAAACATTGGCTCCTGTTTGACAACAGGTGTTCAATGTAACAGAGATCCATGGGGGTGAAGGTGGAGAGTTGTAAAGCTGTCACCAATTGCAATTTGCACTTTTAGATACATTTTTAGAGCAGATCAATTACTGGAAGGAATTTAGAAGGAATTCAAGGCAATCATCCCAGCTCCTGTGCACAGCTGTTCCAGAGCACAAAGCCATCACCAAATCCCCTTGGAATGACTTACTCAGGGGCTGCTTGTCCGTGGTGAAGCCTCCGAAGAGGAAGAGGTGATCCGAGGAAATGGGCGTTAAGGAATGCCACGAGCGGCCCACGGGGCAGACGCCTTGGGTGAGTCTGGATTGCAATAAAAACACCCCAAATCACCATCAGGGACAGCAAAATCCCTCCCTCTTTCCTGCCCTGATTAGTTTTCAGCTATCTGCTGGATACTGCAGTGACCCAAGGACAATTTGAATTTCTTTAGACACCAAGAATTTCTCATGGATCGAGCCTGAGCACCCACATTTCGTTCCACTCCCACGTGTCCAGGTTCAGGAAGTAGAAGTCGTTCATTCTGGACTCCTGCAAGAGAGCAGAGCGTGGCTCAAATTCCTGCTGAGGTCTGGGTTTAGGCACAGCTGAAGCAGGGCTGGGCTTACCCTGTATCTGCCTCCAAACACGTAGCCCCTGTTCCCCACCGTGGCACAGGCGTGGGCGGCTCGAGGGGACGGGGTCTTCCCCTGGGAAGGGACAGGGACAGCACAGATCAGTCACCAGAGGACAAGAGAGGCTCAGCTCAACTCAGATTTAAGGCCAGCAAGGATCAGAGTGAAAAAACACAGCCAGTAAATCATCCTGTGTGCAGTTTTTTGATGGATGGAAGATCAGAGAGCTCATTAAAAATGGGGTTTATTTCCTCCCTCTTGAAGTGTATAAATTTTGCTTTTAGCACAGGGTTCAGCCACATAAGACAGACTGTAAATGAGACAGTGACATAATAAATCTTTAAATTCATAAATCAAGTGTCCAAGGCTAGGTTGGACAGGGCTTGGATCAACCTGGGCTGGTGGAAGGTGTCCCTGCCCATGGCAGGGGTGGGACTGGATGAGTTTTAAGGTCCCTTCCCACCCAAACCATCCTGGGACTCCATTAAACACCATTTTTCTTGAGTTTCTGAACCACTTGAGACCCGTATGAAGCAATCAGAGCAATTCTTTGGCAATCTGGAGCTCCTTGTCTCACATTTCACTTCCTCCAACCCTGTGGCAACACCAGCCCATTTCCCTGTTCCTGAACACTCCAAATGCGTGTATTTGCAATTAGCAGTGTTTAATTGTCTCCTGACCACAATTCAGCCCCCCAGGGACAGGACCCAACCATCCCCTGGCACCGAGGGTGACAGCAAACCCCACTGCCCTGAGCACAACGCAGCTGCAGCATCAACCAAAGCGAGCGACAGGAAAAAATGGATTAAGACAAATCTAAACAAAAGGCAAATTTCTTCTTTTTGCAGAGTGGATCTGCCTAAATGAATGGTTTAAATTCAGTGGAAATGGCTCCAAGAGCACTCCTAAATAACATTACTGCGCTGTGACTTAATTAACTGACAGCAAACCATTAATTACCGTAGTTATGGGCTGGCTCCAAGTGAAAGTTTCAAGGTCCAGAATGTGCACGTGGTCGTTCCACCCTCTAGGAAGACCTGAATTCTTAAAAAACAACCATAAAGAAGCAACAAATTTTAACAAGCACTGATGAAATATTAAAAGTTGAACCAGAAACGGCTTCCAGGGTTACTTACCCAAAAAGAAGTTTCATCGAATTCAAATGTTCCACGTTGCTTCCCTTCANCAGCACAAGAGTTAAACTCCAAAATCCCAGACTGGTTTGGGTGGAAGGGACCTTAAATCCCACCCAGTGCCAGCCCTGCCATGGCAGGGACACCTCCCACTGTCACAGGCTGCTCCCAGCCCCAGTGTCCAACCTGGCCTTGGGCACTGCCAGGGATCCAGGGGCAGCCACAGCTGCTCTGGCAATTCCAGCCCAGCCAGGAATTCCCAATTCCCAATCTCCCATCCATCCCTGCCCTCTGGCAGTGGGAGCCATTCCCTGTGTCCTGTCCCTCCATGCCTTGTCCCCAGTCCCTCTCCAGCTCTCCTGGAGCCCCTTCAGGCCCTGCCAGGGGCTCTGAGCTCTCCCTGGAGCCTTCCCCTCTCCAGGTGAACATTCCCAGCCAGCCCCAGCGTGACTGCAGAGAGGAGGAGGAGGAGGGAGAAGCCAAGAGAGAGCAGAGCCCTCGCTGGGGCCTCACCTGTTCTTGTGCACCCACACCCCCAGCTTGTCCTTGGACGAGGGGGGCACCCCCTGGCACTCCACTCTCACCCACTGCAGCACTTTGTCCGTGGATCTGGCATTTAACATGTAGAACTGGGAAAATAAAGAGATTTTTTAAACTCACATCATCAGCTTAAAGCTTAAGTCTGCTGTTAAAATAGCAACTTTAAATTAACATGTGTTGATATAGAAATAGTAATAAATGAAAAGTTATTTTCCTAGCTGAAAAGTAGAGCACTGAAAATATTTGCAACAAAAGATGGATTCACAAATCAAAAAGTCCTGACCTTTTTGCAGATTCAAACACCTTTTACACCACTAACAGGGTTCTGGACACTGAGTTTCAGCATCCAAAAGCTGTTGTGGGATACAATGAAGGTGTGTACAGAGCACAATCGTCTTACAACTAAAAAATGGTTCAGAAGTTTACAAAGTGACATTTTTACAGTATTACCCCTTCTCTGCATTTATACAATTGTACAGGAAGAGAACCAGCTGCTACACTTACATACAAGAACTGAAATGTAAGATTGCCACAGCAGGAAGGGAAGAAATCACATGTCACAAATGAGGTTTGTTTCAAACTGTCTGCAAAAACTCCCTCCAACTCCTTCTATTTATATAAGAAATATAAGATATTTAAAGAGATAAACTACATATTTACATAGACCAAAACTATTTAATTTAAACTACATTGCCAGACTATCAGAAAATATCATTAATTAATTCTAGTTGAAGGGGTGGTGATGGGTCAGTGATCTTGGAGACTTTTCCAACCTAAATGATTTTGAGATTCTGGGATTACCACAGACTCCAGGGAACAGAAACACTTCAAGCCACCTCAGACCAGTTCCAGATCAGTTCCTGATATTATTCAGGCAACTCTGGCAACTCCCATCTTTTAAAATCAGCAAACTCAGAGGCAGGGACACAATCCAGTTGCTGAGGGGAATTGCACAAGGACAGAACTGATGCCAGCTCGGGGTGTTCCTGCAGAGCTGTGAAGCTTCCAGGGCACAGCCCCCATGGGAAAGGATCATATTCTATTATTCTATTATTCTATTAGAAAGGATTTCCTGACCTTGTTGGTGTTGCCCCGGGCGTGGTGCCCCCCGAAGAGATAAACCACTCTGTCCACACACACGGCACAGCTGCCAGACATGGAGGGGGGAACATCTCCCTCAGTCTTGCTCTTCTTCCTGCAAAACCAGGGTGGGATCTTTCACCTGCCCCCAGTGAACAGGGATGGGCTTGTTTGGAGGGTTTTGATTACCACAGTTCACTGTGGGCATTCAAGTCTGTTCTTCCCACCTTTTCAGATGTAACAATTCACAAAACGACTCTGTTATGATGGAGGGGTGGGGAAAAGGCAGTTTAGTTAATACATGGGTTTTTTGGGGGTAGGAATCCCATCTGCCCAGCTCAGCAGTTTGGAATGCTCAGAATCCTCAGGCAAAGAGGATTCACCTGTGTAAACTGCAGGTTTCCACTTTGCTCCTGGATTTTTCCTGTTTGTAAACGTCATAACCACAGAGAGGAGATTCCAGCCCGTGCCCCAGGCTGTCCCTGACCCCAGGGAGGGCTGAAATCCCACTTCCTGCAAAGCACTGAGCAGCTTCTCTGGCTGCATCAGCCTTGAAAAACAACTCCTGACAAGGCCAAGAACTCAACAGGGATTCCCTGATCACCACTGCCATCAAAAGTGGTACAAACACAACTCTCAGCTGCTCTATCCTATCCCAGGAATCCCAAAACACCTCACACTGCTGGTCACACACTCCCATCCAGGCTGCCTGCCCCAGCTGCCTCTCCTACTTCATCCTGGAAAAACGTACTGGATGCTTTCACAGAAAAAAACCCCCAAACCTGAAATATTTGACATGCTTTTGCAAGAGTTTGATAGGTGGGAACAAAGAGATGAGGGAATTCTCTCCCTGCTCAGTCCCTTTCCACACCAATTCAAGGATTTACAGATTTTTCCCCCAAATTAATGATTTACTGTACCATCTTCCAGTTTCCATGTTGTAGATCCATATTTCATCCCTAGGCAGGTAGAAGTCATAAAACCCCCGGACCTGGGCGTTCTGCAGGACAGGTCAGAGAAGGAAAAGCAGGGTTAGAAGGATGCTTGACACATGGAATTACAGACTCCTGGGAATGTCTGCACCCCCTCTGGGACCTAATCCCAGCAGGAGCAGTGCCTGCACTTCCCACACTCCTGTGCCTCCCACCTGCACAGAGAGCAGCAATCAGCCTAATCTAGCACCTGCTGGGGACAATCAGCTCCCAGCAGAGCCAGACAGGGTAAATGGAAGTTAAACCTCTGTTTTACAGCCTGAGCCAGGGAGCAGAAATGAGCCAAAAGCTCCTTTTTCATTCCCCCACCCCATGACAGCAGTTTATTTACTGAGTTCACTGACAATGACTTTGTCACTGAAATGATTTTGTGGTGCTGCAGCACACACAACCCCCTGTGTGACAACAACAAACCCGGGATCCTTACCACCCCAAAAAATTATTACCACCCAAAATGACAACTTACAATTACAAAATGTAATTACAAATTACCACCCCAAAATACAGTTGTGCAAATAAAATCACCACTCCCAGGGTGCACAATTCCAATCAGACAATACTCCCTTCACCTTTTGCCAAAGGCAAACGACACCCCAAAAATCCGTGTGTCTGCCAAGCTTTAACACCCGTGGTTTACCCCGACGTTGCAAAACACCCCTGAGGGCCGTGATACAAACTGCTCTCTGGAGCTGCTGCGTTCCGGGGGAGGAATAATTCCCCAGAGTCACGCCCGGGTGGATGGATGGGACACAATTCCCAGGCTGGTGCAGGGCAGCTGTACCTTGTATCCTCCCCAGACGTACATGCAGCGCCCGTCGGTGACGGCCACGTGCCCGCTGCGCTCGGCGGGGCTGTCGTTCTCCAGCTGCTCAAAGCCCTCCTCGGCCGGCGCCGGCAGCTCCTCGTCCGCCGGCAGCTCCTCGTTCTCATCGGCCATCTCGGGACGTGCTGCAGGCACAGGGACGCGGAATTCCCTCAGCGGGATCAGCCAGGGCAGCTCCCGGCCCGGCACAGACCCCCAGCAATCCCACCCTGGGCATCCCTGGCAGCTCCTGCAGCTCTGGCAGCCTCGGGGCCGTGCCCATTCCCTGGGGAGCCTGGGCAGTGCCAGCACCCTCTGGAAGAGTGGAACCTTTCCCTGATATCCTGACCCTCCCCTGACACAGTGTGGGGCTTGGAAAAGTCAGGATGAGCTACACACGGCTGGAATCAAAAATGTTCCAGCTAGGGACTCCGCAGTGGTGCACGGTTTGTAATGGTTACAGTTGCCAATGTGACCCAAAGTGCCCGTTTTTGAAAATATTTAAAATATTATCTATAAGTACTTTGGATGATTTCCCCAGAGAAGCTGTGGCTGCCCCTGGATCCCTGGAAGTGTCCAAGGCCAGGATGGAGCAGCCTGGGACAGTGGAAGGGGTCCCTGCCCATGGACAAGATGAGCATTAAGGTCCCTTCCAACCCACACCATGTCAAAAAACCCCACGATGCCAAAAAAAAAAACCAACAACAATCCAAAGGGGAATAAATTTGACAGCTTTGCCCACAATAGCAGCAAATCCTGGAGCTTTTCAGTGTCCCCCACACAGCGGCTCAGTGCAGGACAGTGTCACCATCCTATACAAAATCCCACAGAGCCAGTGTCCCTGCTCCAAAGCCGTGCAGAACGCCAAACCCCGGACCGTGCTGGGAAAACACGGATCCAAAGCTCAGGGAAGCCAAACAGCCCAAATTTGTGCATCCAAATCCAGGGAAAAGGACCTCGGAGGGACATTCACACCCTGCACTCCAGGCTGGACACTCTGCTGCTCCCACACACCGCTCCTGAAGGGTTTTTGCTGTTTAATTTTAATCACTCCCGGAGACGCTGCACCACCTCCGGGGGGTTATCTGTGAGCTTTAATTACGATTTCTAATTTAGATTAGCAAGCCCTGCCCACAGCCCCGTGAAACCTGCCTGCTTCGAGCTAGCGGTGTCTTCACCGCCTCGGAGAAATAGCAGCGATATAATATTTATCTATAATAGACATGCACAATATTCTGTTATTCATTTTGCCCCTCAGACACGCTGGGCCGTGTCCCTTCAGCCATTTCCCCCTCAGCTCCCCGCAGCCCTGCGGCTCTGCCCACCGCCCTCACACACCGCAGCCGGGGGCTCCTCACGACACCTTCTCCTGTCGCGACATGCCCGAGCGCAGGGCGGGCCCGGCGGGCTCCCCACGACACGCTCAACTGTCGCGACATCGCGGCCGCCCGAGCGCTGCCCGCCGCCGTTACCGGCCCGGCCCGAGCCCGCCCCGCGTCCCTCAGAGCCCCCCGAGCCCCTCCGGCCCCGTCCCGCTCCTACCGCGGCCCCGGCGCTGCCGCTCCGCCGGCCCTCCGTCTGTCCGTCCGTCCGTCCGTCCGTCCCTCCTCCCTCAGCCGCGGCCGCGCCGCAACATCCGCCGGGCGGGCGGCACCTTCCGGCGGCAGCGCGCAGGCTCCGGCACCCCGAACTCACCCCGGAGCACCGGGCAGGCCTGGGTTAACACTGCGGGAGTGTGAAATGCCCCAGAATTAACACTGGGAGCGTCTGAAGTACCCCGGGATTCACCCCGGGGGCACCGGGCAGCCCAGAATAACACCGGGAGAGCCTGAACTGCCTCACAATTAACACTGGGAGCACCCGGGCACGCCAAAAATCACCCTGAGGGCACCCGGACCGCCCCAAAATTAACACCGGGAGCACCTGAGCCACCCCGGGGGCACCCGGGCACCCCAAAATTAACCCTGGGAGCATCTAAAATACCCCAGAATTCACCCTGAGGGCACCCGAACCGCCCCAAAATTAACACTGGGAGCATCTGAACAACCCCACAGTTCATCCTGAGGGCACCAGGCACCCCAAAGTTAACACTGGCATCGTCTAAACCGCCCCAAAATTAACACTGGAGCACCTGGCACGCCGAAATTCACCCTGAGAGCACCTGAACCACCCCAAAATTAACACTGGGAGCGTCTGAACTACCCCAGAATTCACCCTGCGGGCACCTGGGCACCCCAAAGTTAACACTGGGAGCATCTGAACCGCCCCAAAATTAACACTGGGAGCGTCTGAACTACCCCAGAATTCACCCTGCGGGCACCTGGGCACCCCAAAGTTAACACTGGGAGCATCTGAACCGCCCCAAAATTAACACTGGGAGCGTCTGAACTACCCCAGAATTAACACTGGGGCACCCAGGCTCCCCGAAATTCATTCTGGTAGCACCTCAACCACCCCAAAAATCACCCTGAGGGCACCTGAACAATCCCAAGATTAACATCAGGACACCCAAAGCACCCCGAATTTACACTGCAGACATCTGAACCTCCCAACNTTGAACAACCCCAGGATTAACCCTGGGGCCACCTGAATAACTCCAAAATTAACATCAGGACACCCAAAGCACCCCAAATTTACACTGCAGACATCTGAACCTCCCAACATCGACACTGGGAGCAAAACTAACCCTGAGGGCAGCTGGAGCCCCCAAATTCACACTGGAGGCACCTGAACCTCCCCAAATTCACCATGAGGGCACCTGAGGAACCCCAAAAATTTACCTTGGGGCATCAGAACCACCCCAAAATTAACCTCAGGGGCACTTGAATCTTGTAAATTCACAATGGGGACACCTGAAACCCCCAAATTAACCATGGGGGGCACCTCAGCTCTCCCAAAATTAACCTTGGGGGCACTTGAAGCCAACAAAATGAACCCTGGGGGGCACCTGAGCCCCTGCAAATTAACCTTGGAGGCAGCTGAATCCACCAAGTCAATCCCAAACCCCCAAAATCAGACCTTGGGGGGCACCTGAGCCCCCCAAATCAAACCTTGGGGTTCAGGGGGGCATCTCAATTCCCCCTCCCAAAAATGGAGGGGAGGGAGTTCAGCACATAAAATGAGGCTGTTAAAATAACCAGTCACAAAACTTCCTTTTTGAAACAAATTTGCTCCCCTCAAACCTTTTTTCCCCAAATAATTAATTTTTACAGATTTTAAAACCATCAAAAATGTGTCCAAATGCCTCTTGCTTCAACTCTCTATAAAATTTTAATGACTGTGCTCCTGTTAAGTAAATATTTGAAAGAGAAAAATAACCAGTAATACATTTGCTTTTTTCTTTTTTAAACAATAAATAAACAACTTTGTTGTTGTTATTTTTTTAACAAGAATGAAATATAAACTTTGCACATCCAAAATACAATATACAACTTATTTCCAAAAGGACTTCCTGATGACAGAAACAGCAAAACCAGGTGATGAACTGAAGTTTATAGAGTGATGTTGCAGCTTTTTCTTCCAAGTTCCACAATTCCCTGATGGATTTTCCTACTTGGAGTGTGAGGTGTGAGGCTCCAGGGTTGGATTTTGGTCAGAGCCTGGTGGAACCAACATTTGGTGGTGGTAAATTTGTTACCTTTAAGAGTGACAAAGTGTGAATGTCCCCAAGACACCGAGGTGAAGTTGTCTTTTTGGGAAGGCTGATGGGATAAGGCCAAGGAGGATTTTTAGACTTAAACCATCTTTTATCCAGCTGAAATGGATCATGTCCCCTTCCAAAAGAACAAAAGGTTGTGAGGGCTGTGTGGCCAAAACCACAAGAGCAGAGGTGAACAATTATCTAGAAATGAAGTTGGATCAGTTTTCCGTAACGCAGGAAACGAGAGATTCCCATAAAAAGGATTTGTTGTCAGACTTCCCTCAGAAACCCAGGCGAGCACAGAGCTGCAGGGGAACAGCACAAAGCTCATGGACAAAGCCCTCTGAGGTGTCCCAGCAGCTCCCTGCCCTGCCTCATGTGGAGTGCAGCTGGCTTTGTCTCTCAGTCTCAGCTTTCCTCTCCTGCCTGTGGGTCATGGCAGCCCAAAAAGTGATTTTTTTCAGCACTTCCTGCAGAAGTTTGGATGGCAAGCAGGGAATTTGCTTCTCCAAGAGAGCTGCGTTCTTCCCAATGCAGTCAAGACACAGCCTGAGGAAGGGAAATAGAAAAAAAGTTAAAAAAAATTGAAGTAAATGGTTTACAGTCGAACAAATGACACCTAGCACAAGCTGATGTGCATTAATTACAGGTGTTAATTACAGGTGCAGGGAATTACACAGCACCAGTGATTCAACTGCTGTGCAGCACCACACATGGAAGGGTTCAGGTATTTCCTGAGGAGGAAATTGGCATTTCACCCAATTTCTGCAGGAGCAGGTGGCTGAAACACCACCTGGGGTAGTGGGAGGTGTCCCTGGCCCTGGAACACGATGGGATTTAAGGTCCTTCCCAGCCTAAACCATTCTGGGATCCTGTAACCCCAACTCACCTGAGCAGGGAATAAGGCTGAGTCTGAAATATCAACAAGTCACTGCAGTGACCCTGAGCAAGAGAAGAAAAGAACTTTAGAATGGCCAACAACTTCTCCACCTCAGCACTTCTCTACATTAATGTCACATTTATTACCACATGCAGGGTTTAGAAATATTCTCCTTGACCAACTATTTATAAGGAACCTGAATTACAAATTCCTTTTTATTCTGTCGGTCAAGAAAGCCTCAGATGGGGATTCCTCAGTGGAATCAGTGGTGTGTAAATTATAATTCATTTATAATCTGTGGTGTGTAAATTACTATGATTTCCCCAGTGGTGTGTAATTTGTAAACTGTAATTTCAGTTACCAATTTGAGCAAATTGTTTGAGCCAAACTCAATCTGATTTGTTGGTTTTTTTTCAATTAAAATCCTATATGGATTTTAATTGAAAAATTAAAACAAATCAATTAATATATCTATATACTGAAGTTTTCCTATAGAGACCAGGTGATGTGATGTTGCAGCTTTTTCTTGCAAGTTCAATTAATTTTTTTCAATTAATAATTTTATTTTTATTTATTTATTTATTTGCTCAGAGGTTTTGGACTCCCCATCTGTGGAAGTGTCCAAGGCCAGGCTGGATGATGCCTGGAGCAACCTGGGATAGTGGGAGGTGTCCCTGCCCAGGGAGGGGTGGATTAAATGGACTTTAAGGCTCCTCCCAACTGAAACCATTCCATAATTTGATATTAATTATAATTATCCCAGTGATGGGATTTGTTGTTCAGTTTACTGACCGTGTCCATAAAAAGCAAATCATCCTTGCTGCCCCCAAACACCATCACTTCTCCCTCCTGCCCAAGGCAGGCTGTGTGCCACAACCTGCAAATCAAACCACAAACACAATGAGTGCCCAAGGAACAAGGACTTGGGTGTTAGCAAGACAAAGCCATTATTTCAGAGGTAAAAAACAACACCTTAAAATTTATTACTTGTTTGTTTAATAATATAAAATAAGAGAGCAATGTCACTCCCCACCTCATGAGAGTTATTTTCATACAGACCAATATATTTTGTCATTATTTGACTTTTCTGTATTCTGGGCATATAAACTTTGTCTTATTTATCACCACAGTGGAAAATTTTTTGGCAACTCTACAAACCAAGCTTTTGGCAAGCTTTTCCTTTGCAATTTTCCACTTTCTTTGGTTCAGAAGTACAATTTTCTCGTGGCTTTCAGCCTGGTGGGGGGTTCTCAGTGCTGACACAGATCCCTGAGCACTTGGATCTCCAGTTCTCCTGTTCCAGTCTTACCCTTCCCCCAGAGATTCCTGGGATCACTTGCTGTGAGTCAGTAACTTCCAGCACACCAAGGACATTTTATCATAAAGACCCCACAAAAGGAAAGCCTGACTTTATAACTCTCAGAAAGATCCTGCCCCTTCAGCAGCCACCCCTGGTGGGGATTTATTTTTCATGATGAGATTTTTCTGCTGTCACCACTGCTGACGGACTTTAGAGCCACTGAACCAAAATCAAACACGCCACTCAAGTTTCACGCAAAAATCACCGTCCCCACTTTCCTTCTCCCTTCACATCAGTCCTTAGCAGGTACCTCACCTTTTCCCTTCCTCATACCTGTGGACAGATCTGTCTCTGCCTGCTCTGCATTAGGGAAACTCTGGGCTTGGTCACGGAGAACACGGGGAAGCCTTTCCTGCCTGGGCTCTGGTGACATCCTAGCTCGCAACCTGAGGCTTTTCCTACTGCCTGAGAGCTCCTGGCCTCCCATGGGCTGCTCTAACTTATCACCTAAACATTCTAACAAAGCACGTTATTCAATCACACAGGGCTCTGCACCACAGCAACAGCATCACATGGCAATGACAACAGGGCAATGCAGGGGTTAAACACTTTGTTCTCTGCTTCAACCCAGTATGCAAAACTAAAATTGATGGACAGAGGGAGGAACAGCATTTTCTACCAGTTATGGGAATGGAAACAGTGGGAATCCAGGGGTTAAACACTTTGTTCTCTATTCCAACCCAGCATGCAAAAGGTTGGTTGAATAGAACTGATGGACAGAAAAAAGAACAGTATTTTCTACCAGTTATGGGAATGAAAACATTGGGAAGCCAGGAGTTAAAATTTGTTCTTTATTTCAACCCAGCATGCAAAACTAAAATTGATAGAGAGTGGAACAGTATTTTCTACCAATTCAGGATCACCTGAGGAGGCAATTCTATAGAAATTGCTGAAAGTGGAGGTTGAAGGAAATTATTCTCTACAGAATTTAGAGAGGGAATCGGAGTTGCAGAAGCATCAGGAAAAGACCCTAATAAATTTCATTACAAAAAGAAATATATAAAAGAAGTACACATAGATGTATTACTGCTCTGCATTTTAAGAGCAACTGAACTGACTGAAAGCTTTTCCAGCTGCAGAGATCCTGCAGAAGATAAAATTATGGTACAAATACCTGACACTTAAGCAGTTCAGTGTATGGACAGGCTTTTGGTGTGGCTCCTTTTCTCCACCCTGGACACATCCCTGCTGCAGGTGGCCCTGCCTTGGCAGGGGGCTGGACTGGAGGATCTCCAGAGCTCCCTTCCAACCCTAACATTCTGTGACTTCCTGGAAAAATCCAGGAGGTTTTGGGCTTTGCTTGAAGGAGGGGAGGTCCTTTAGTTCTAAAAGATGTAGGTCCAGGAAAGCTCCTCAGCCCTACAACCCAAATCCCAAAACCCCCTGGGAACCCCCTGGCGCTCAGGGATCCCTGTCCCTCCCAGGCACAGAGTTATTCCAGCTGAGCTGCTGCTCCTGGGGCTGCTCCCAGCACATCCCAGGAAAATCCCAGCACAGGGAAGGCCCGGGAGACTCAAGAACTGAGCCCAGAGCCCTGGCTGCTCCTCCTGTGCTGTGTTTAAAGACTCCTCAGTCCTGAAATAGCATAAAAAATATCACTGACCATAAACTGAATATCTGGTGAGGCTGAGGGCTGAGTTTATTGGGGCTTGGAAGAGTTTGAAGGGTAAGAAGGCAGAGTAGTTGGTTTAGCTGTGGCTGTTGTGTTTAAGAGACAGCCCAGAACAGGATAAAACAGGAAGAAAATTCATGAAGGTGAAGATATTTCAGTAACAAGGCAGGGAGTAGAGCAGAACTGGACATTTTTGTATCAGGAAAAAATTATACAAAATTGTGATATATTATGATACAAATATTGAAATAAAAAATACATTGTGATATATATTATGATATAAAATTGTGCTGGGAGCTCCTGGGTGAATGCAGGAAATTAATTCAATGAAAATCTGAATATTTACTATCTACAGCAAATCAGTTCAATAGTTTTTAACTTAGAAACACAGATAATTCTTCAAACACTGGGTTAACACTCAATTTTGCTTTTGAACCCTGAAAGAGGAATCAAGTTTTTCATGGTCTATCCTCCCCTTTTTCTAATAATGTGTAAATACTAATGAGCTTTTATTGTTCTCTTTGGTTATTTATTCCTCCAATTCTTATGGGTCTGTTCATAGAACAATAATTTGGCTACAGAGCCCCAGGTCAGTTGGACATCCAGATCCTTCACCACAAAAAAAAATCTTTTCAGGCAAATAAGCATCAAATACACAAATTATAAATGAGGTACGAAGGCAAAAAAAGGTGTTAAAGCAAACTATTCAACCACACTGCATTAATATTCTAAAATATTCTTTAAAAACACTGTTCAAGAATTTAAAAACTTTTTCATTTTGAAAAAGAACTCATTTCAGCACACATGATTTCTGTTTCTGTACCTGGGCCTGCTCTTGGGCAGATGGGTGAGCTGCTTCCATCCATTTGTTGCAATGCTGTGGATCCAACCATCACCTGCAGTGTGAGAACACTCATTAATGGGGTTTTTGGGATAAAAAAGTAGCTTTTTATTCACACAAACAGCTCTAAGAGCATGTTTATTTAGGTAGCAGGAGCATCAGCACTTCATGAAGCTGCTGCATCTTTTCACTCTTTATGATTTAATGCTGTCCCAGAACCCTCCCTGCACTGAAATCTGGAATTAAAACACACCTAATCCCCTGCTTTTGGGTAAATTGAGAAAATCATCTCCTCCCAGTGGATTTATCAGTGAAATTATTATTTATCTTAAAATTATTTTTGCCAATTTCAGTTTTTTTCATGGAAACAAGCTGCCTTTCCTACAAAAGCAACTGCTGTCAGCCATCCCACACCCTGTTTGTGTGATCTGAAATGCACAACAGAATGAGAATTATTTCTATTACTAGAATTACTCACTCAAAGGAACATTATCAGAGCTTAGTCCACCAAAAAGGAAAAGTCTGTCATCCCCTATGGGGGTGAGCGTGTGCCAGGAGCGATCTCTGGGCTTCTCTCCACTGATATTAATCCTGGGGGAAACAAAGAAACAAAAACCCCAAATCTTCAAACAATGCTGAAATTGTTTCATTGTTTCATTTAAATTAATTTGGCAGAAAATTTCAGTTTGTCCTAGAACCACCTTGGGTGTTTTCTCAGTGAAAAGAAGAGATTAAATACACAAATAAATTCCATGTACATGCAGGGAAACAGTTAATTGAGACAAAATTGATGAATCCTGAGGGGCTACAGGCTCTCCACTGCAAGGAAAATGATTTTAAATGACACAAGGATTGTGGTTTTCCCTCTGATCCAAAAGCTACCACCTCTTCAAGGTGGTGCTCACCCAGACTTCGAAATAGAAATATTAGAAAAGAGGGGATTTCCTAAGTACAAAACAAATGGAGGTTTATTATTGATAAAAACTCATTTGAAATCCATTTCAGCTGAGCTGTATTGAAATTGATTTTATTTTAGTTGGGTTTGCTTGAGAATGTGAACAGTAAAGATCCTGATATGCCAAAAAACCCAGTTTATCAGAGATAATTAAACAGGGATTGCAAAAGTGCCCTGCTAAATTTGGCACTCAAGGCCAAGTTGCAATATTTGTTTGAATCCAAGTGAAGAAAAGAGGCTTCTAAAATTGGCCAAGGGGCAGCCTGGGCTTTGATGGTTAAAAAAAATATCAAACAGATACTGATAATTAATAACATTTCAATTTTCATGCACAAGAAATTATCCCAGTACCAGAAATAACCAAATATTGAATGAGTTTAGTAGAGCTCAAGGCAGGGAAAGCAACTTCTGGGCAGTGGCAGCTGAAATGAATTTTGCAATCTCCTGCTGGATGCTAATCCTGGGTTAGCAGGTTCATATTATGCAATTCCTTAAGAAAGCTGGGTAGAGTTGAGTAAGAAAAAAACCCTGACTGTTTAGTAAATAAAATCATTATTTATTAATAAATAATTATTGGCTCCCTTTGTGGTCAGAGGAATAAATAATAATGAATAAATACAAATATTTTCTCTCCTGTGAGGTGCCAACAGTAGCAGATACTGTGAAAACTCTTCTTTTCCCCCAATATATTAATTTTTTTTTCAGTCTTAAATTTTTTTTTTCAATCTCTCAAAGATTCTTTGCAGAGGTGCTGCAACAGCTGAACAGAAGATTCCTAAATTTACAGTGATCCAATATATAAATATTAAATATCTAAATTTATATATTCATTATATAAATTTACATATTTAATATAGAAATTTACAGTGATCCAATATATAAACATATAAATATCTTTATATATATACTATACTAAATAATGGATAAATCTTATGAGCTTTTCTTGGATCACAATATAGAAATAACTTGAATTTTGGAAAAATCTTCATTTTTTAAGGATTTCATGGCCTTTTATGGAAGAGATCTTTTCCCAATTTGTGCTGTAACTACAGACAGTAAACCCAGCATTCAAAAAGCCCTAAAACCTGGAATTCCATCTGGATAAATGTAGCCAGGCTGAAAATGAGGGTGTTAAATCACTCCATGCTGTGCTTTAAACAGCACCATCAATGCTCTGGTGCAGAGCAGGAAAAGCTCAGTAACCACTATCAAATTCAATTCCATTGAAATCACAACCCAGCAGCTGTTAGAAATCCCCAAACCCTCGTTCTCCTCTTGGAAAAGCTGCAGGAGTAGCTCTGGAATTATTTAACAATATGTTTCCATCTTCTAAATTCAGTTTTAAGTGTTACAAAAGCAAACCTACCTTCCAGACCAAGTCCAAGTGTCTAAATTCAGGCAGTGCAAATCATTCATTCTGGTTTGCTAAAACAAAGAAATAAAATCCCACTCGGGTTATTTTAAGCAAACAATAAACAAAATATTTCAGTGAGGCCTTCCTGGGACAGAATATTCCAAGTACCAATAGTCTGCCTTAATATAAATCTGAATTATGTGGCAGATGAAATCTCCTCACAAAAACCATGCAACACTCAGGAAAGTGCCTGGCAGAAACACTTTCAGTCATGCAACAGCACTATGGGGCCAATTTTAGCTTCTAAAAGTGAAGAGCTTTGTGGGATTTATCCAGTTCCTGCAAATGTTTTTAATTTCCATCCACAGATCTCCTGGCAGGGCAATGCAGAAGGTGCTTTACTCTCCTATTGTTGCCTGGTGTTATTTTCCTTGACACTGTGATCAGAAGTTTGGATCCTCCTGTCTGGTCACTACTCCTTGGAGTATCCTGGTAGTGCTGTACTCTGGATATTCCCAGAAATGTCCATCATTTATGCTTTTCCCTGTTTTCCTTTCACAAAGTGACCACCAGCAAGGTTTTAGGACCCTTTAGCATTTGCCATCAAATAAGATGGGAAACCTTCCCTCTTGCTTATCTGCCTGGGGTTTGAGATGGAGGAAGTCTCTGCCTGCCTTGGGGTGGTGAAGGTGATAAAAGGATTTCTTTGCTTGCCTGGGAGCTGTGATTCCCCTGGGAACTACAAGAACCATCTGGGAAGTAGGGAAATGTTTCTTGCCTTACCTTCCAACTCCTTTTCTCCCTGGGCAGTCCATAGATCTATTAGAAAAAGCTTTCTCCAGCTTGCAGATCCTCTGAGGCAGAACTAGGCTGAAAGGAGTGCTTGTACCCCAGCAGTGAGGCTGAGGGACCCCCAGAGCTGCCCAGCAGAGCTCTGGGAAGTCTCTCAGGGATTTCAGGGAACAGCAAGGATTTCAGGAATGCTACAACCTCCTCTGCCAAGCACTGCTAACCCTGCTGGGCTGGGAAGGGAATGGGAAGAGCATTTTGGGGAGGGCAACAGGATCAAGACAAGCAGATTGTGAGGGTTTGGGGCATTGCCTAAAAACAACCTAAAACCAACCAAGTGCGGTCCAGCTGACAGCCAGGGGAACAGATCTGTCTTCCATGACACCTCTCTCCAGTTTCCTACTCCTCCTGGTGCCTTTGAAGGGCATGAGGGGATCAAATCATCCAAGCTGAAAGCAAAATGCAGTTGGGATCTTCTGTACATTTGGGGCAAACCCAACATCCTGGCCTCTACAACTGGAAATACTCAATCATGCTGGAGTAACACAATTTGATATAAAGGATATCTATCAAAGAAAGTTGCTCTTATGTTGAAAATTAAGGTTTCAAGAAGATCCTGTTCAAGACCTCCTTGCTGACTTTCCTTTCCTGGGCATTAGGCAGATGATGGAGAAATTCTCTTTCCTGCTCCCTGGGAAATCAAAAAATCTTTGCATTCTCATGGTTCAACAGCTGGGCAGATGCAGAATTACAGCAACCTCATTTTGGATTCAAAACACCACCAACTGTCCAAGACTGAGGCCTTTAACAAATAAAAGCACCTTTCTACCCAACCCCTCTTTGGGAAGCTGGAACCACGCAGGTTTACAGCACCATCACGTGCCACACAGCTCTCCTGCAGCTCCTCGTGGACCTCTCTGTCCTGCTCTATTTCATCATTCTGCTGCCAATACTAAAATGATTTTTAATTGGCTTAAGAGCACCAAGCCTCCTAGGAGGGCTGGAATTTCCCTGGGAGCTCCAAGGGCTCCTGAGGCACTCTGCTTATCTCTGGCAAGTTGATGTCTCGGCAGCCCAGGGCACGTTAGGCAGGAGCTGCTTGGTCCCAGGATTAGCACCATGACAGGCTTTAAGGGTGACATTATTCCCAGCTCCCTGCTGGGACAGGGAATTCTGCAGCTCTCCCTCCTGGATTTACAGTCAAAAGCTACTCCAGCTCCAAGCTTTGCCAAGAGAAGGACTGCAGCTCCATGGATCTTCTGAGCTTAGCTGACAGGAAATATAAACACGCTTACATTAAGGCACCAGATGTGTGAAGAGCTGCTGCAAAGACTTTGGTTTATTTACTTCATTCTCAACATGAAATTTTTCCACTTAAATCAAACATAAGACTCACACCAACTCCTGGACTAACTCTCCTTCCTTCCCACTTTCTCCCATTTCTGTTTTTCCAGGGGCTTACCTGAAGGAACTGAGTCCACATAACACTTCTGAGCCTGTTTTCAAATGATTCCTGGTACAACTGATTCTCATCATCATCATCACCATCATCATCATCTTCTTTTACCAGTTCTAGCTCCAAGTTTGGAAAAAGGTGCCCTTTCCTCCCAGAAAGATGAATAGGAGAAGCCTCATGACACTTCCTGGCCCTTTCTGGTTCCTTGCAGAGCCTTTTCCCTGGGAAGATTTGTATTATGGTGAACTAGAAGGAGAAGGAGGAGCAGAGCAACCCCGTGTTTGCTCCTTAATTTCTGGAGAAAAGCAAAACTTCATCCTTTGGGGAGGAATTATTCCTGGTGTCAGGAAATTAAGTGGTTTTCTGCTGTCTTTAGCTTTTTTCTTTTCATGACTTACATTAATTCCTCAAGCCCCACTGAATGTTCCCTCACCTTTTTATGTTTCCTTCCATTTATTTCTAGGATAGAAAATGGATCAATAATAATCACCAAGGTGAAAATTACACTTGCTGCTCTCCTACAGAATTAAACACAGCTTTCCACAATTTCACTCTTCTCTGACACGGGTTCCCAAGTGGTTTCACTGAAATTTAGCAAGTTTTTAAGGAAGCTGAAGAGAAAAGCCTTTTAAGATCAGAATGCTGTAGTCAAACAGAGTTAAACAGAAGCCTGAGGGCAAATCCTCAGAGGGCAGTGGAGGAATGACAGGTGAGCTCCAGCTAAATCAGAATTTCACTGGCAGAGGCTGCATGGAACCCCAGCTGGAGTTAGAGAGCAGTTCAAGAGTGCAGCAACCCCGGGGTGAGCACAGAGCCCTCCCTGACAGAGCCCTGGGGGAAGGAGGCTTTGCAGGTGCTCAGGAGGAACTGGCAGGGCAGCACCAAATCATCCAAGGGACCTTCACATCCCCACATGTGGGGTTTTCCCTCTCAGCTCCCTGAGGGAGGAGCAGGACTTGGCTGTGGTCAGCAAGGGCTCAGCTGTGAGCACACAGGACAGGGCACAGGGCTCTCTCAGGGCATGGATAACCCTGATTTTTCACTCTCCTCAGATCTCTTTATTTCCTTCAGTTATCTGCAAACCCAGTTTGTCCAAACCTACAGCTCTGGGAGGTGCTGAGTGCAGCTCTCTCGGGCTTGAGGAACAATTCCAGAGATCCGGAATCAAAGGTCACGTAATGGCAGGAACAAACTGGATCCATTTTAATTATTTTCTTTTCTGTCTGCTCTGGAAAGGCACTTAAATAAAACCTTCCTGCAGGTGGGGAAGTGGCTGGACACGGTGTGGTCACTCTGAGCAGCAGGAGTGGAAGGAGTGCAGATTAGCCAAAGGAATATTCCAGCAGGAAAATCAGGGAATGGGGAACAAAATGCAGTTTTACACTGCTTTGTTTGCCAGGATTTGGGAAGACAGGGGTGAGGCTGTGGCAGCTTTCCAAGGTGGAGCTGGAATATGTTCATTCCCAAACTAATTCCTTCTTTTTTTAGACCACAACTACAGGAACACAGCACTGGGGGCTCTCAGAAGCTTCTTCACTGTCAATTTTGGAGATAGAAAACATCCAGGCTCATCCTCTAGCTGAGTAGGATTAAAGGTTCTAAATCAGCTGTAGTGAAAAGAGCTAAAAACTTCAATTAAAATAAAACACAAGAGTGCACAGTCACTGAAATTGGGAGGGCTTTTCACTTGCCTTACAGGATCTGTTTCTTATATCAGTGCTTCAGCAGAGAGGAGCTAAGCAGAAAATCTCCTTTAATTAGCACTGGAGAAATTCCAAGTGTTGCTGAGAGGTTTAAGTATTTCCCTGCTTTAATCAGGGGGGTGGTGCCTATGGCTTTTTTCAGTTAAAAAGAGTCAGGAAGAGTAAAAATTACACAGCCACAATCCAACCCTAAATTATTTATGCACAGATTGCATCCTTTCGTCTATGACCTCTTCCAGACATCTCTATTTCAGTCACTTATGTGCAAAAAGTGGCAAAATTCAATTAGAAAGCCAACTCAAATCTGATATTTACCACACAATCATCTGTATTTTACCTTTTTTGGGACAATCATTAATATTACAGACAGAAATATTCTTCTTTTTGTAGAGGGTGATGACAAGCAGCATCCTGGATTCAGAGCCCTGAACATCCAGGTTAGGCCAAAGACATTTGGGATTTTTTTTCCTACTACAAAATGACAAGGAAAAAAAAACCAAAACTGCCAGGAGAATAATATGACTGCTAAGAAAATATTGAATTACCAGCACTCGTCCTCCAAAGATGTAACCTTTATTTCCCAGCACAGCACATGTGTGAGCTGCTCGAGGCTGAGGTGGATCTCCACCCTGAAAGAACCAAAATAATCCTTCAGAACACCAGAAAACCTCCTGGACAGCTTTATTTTCTGATCTACAAACCATCAGGAACTGCTACTAAAACCTCTGGAAATCACATCTTAAAATTTGATGCTGTATCCACGTGCCAAAAAGCGCTGCCTGTGTAAATCAGAACTGAAGGTGGCAAAACTGGCTTTTACTTTGCAATGGTAATTTTACATTTTGCATTTGGTTTTATAGGGACTTTAGAACATCTTGTAAAGACCATAAAAAGCTGCCAGACACTCTTTAAAATATACAACTTCTGCTGAGGTCTTACATAAACTCACCTGGATTTTATGAACTTTAGAGAATATTTTCATCTCAATAAGGCAGAGCTCTCCTGTTATCTGTGACAAGTTATCCATGGTCATTACACATGGATACAGATTTCCAGAGGGCTGTAGCCCCTCTGCTGGGAAAACTGGGAATGTTCACCTGGAGAAGGCTCCAGGGAGAGCTCAGAGCCCCTGGCAGGGCCTGAAGGGGCTCCAGGAGAGCTGGAGAGAGACTGGGGACAAGGCATGGAGGGACAGGACACAGGGAATGGCTCCCACTGCCAGAGGGCAGGGATGGATGGGAGATTGGGAATTCCCAGATTTGCTGTGGCTGCCCCTGGATCCCTGGCAGTGCCCAAGGCCAGGCTGGACAGGGATTGGAGCAGCCTGGGACAGTGGGAGGTGTCCCCAGTTTCCAGAGCACAGTAATTATTCAAAAGTCAGTAAAATCCCAGTTGTGTCAAGACGTGAGACTGAAAACCACTCACTCGGATTGCTGGTTGAGACCAAGTCTGTGTGGTTGTATCAAAAACATGAACATCATTGTGCCATCCCCAGAATATCTGTCCTTCCTAAAAAAAAAGAAGAAATTTAAAAAAAAATATTTTAAAATCTTCTGCTTTGTGAGGGATACAAACCTGGAAGGGATCTGTCCAAACAGAAAATACACTAAAACAGGAAATTTCATGAAAATGTGTGGTGATATTTTAAGAATGCTGCAGCAGCTTAGATTCACTTGAAGGTCAGCAGCACCCAGGGATGCTCAGGCTGGTGACACCTGAAAATTGGCTTTGGGCCCCAACATCAGACACTGCAGCAAATTTCACCTTCTACATTTTGTTGTAACACACTGAGAAATTAAGAGATTGTAAAAAACCAATTCTTGGGTGTCAGTCTTTAACATTTGATGTCAGGAGCTTCCTGTCAATGCTCTGCTCAGTCATCTTTGTACTAATTATAGGAAATTACTGTAGGAAAGTTGATAATCCAGGCATCCTTCTGGAAAGTGATTCAATAAATTAACTCAGAGTATTTGTCAGCTAGACTTGGGAAGCTATAAATTCCCTAACATTACTTCAAAGAAATAAATTATAAAAATAATTAAATTAGATTATAAAAATGATTACATTTTTTTCTGGGATTTCCAGCTTG
The DNA here is from genome assembly GCA_013400635.1 of Hypocryptadius cinnamomeus. Classification (NCBI taxonomy): domain Eukaryota; kingdom Metazoa; phylum Chordata; class Aves; order Passeriformes; family Zosteropidae; genus Hypocryptadius; species Hypocryptadius cinnamomeus. The sequence goes on from VYZP01025043.1 coordinate 24,072, forward strand.
AAAATATGCCTTCAGACTAAAATCCTGCCTTTTTCCTGCTCTGACAGCATTTAATTCACTGCACTCCAAGCCAAGCACTGGGAACTTGGAATATGTGGAACAACCACCACTCCCAACGTGCAGTATCTGGAATTTCAAACCTAAAAAAGATTCCAAATTTGCATTTCTGCTGATGCTATAAATAAAAAAAAATCAGATTTTCATGCTCATCAAGGGTGATAAAAAGGATCTTTTTTTCCCCAATCAGAAAGCAGCAATCAGTGAGAATGGGGACAAATCTCTTACCCAAAATGCATCATGGACATCGAAACAATCACTGAGCTCGTTGTGCTTCCTGCAGCCATAACCTCCAAAATAAATTAGCCTGAAACAACAAAACCAGTTCATTCTTCTGTAGGGAAAATTAACATGAATAAGCTGCAATAATGAATATTTTGGGTTACAGCTGCACTAGCAGTAATATAAACACAGAGTATTTTGTGTTGCACCTGATGATGCAGACCCAAACAAGGCGAAGGTCACAGCCACGCCCTCAGCAAACCTGACTGAAACCCACACAAGGAAATTATTCAAGACACCTCAAAGTCTCTGTTCCTCCCCCCAAAAGTTTATTTCCAGCGCTGTTCTCAGGCAAAAATGGGAAATAAAACTCAGGACAGTGAAATGCCTCCTTCTCTGCCTTCCCTAGTGAAGTTCCCATGCTCCTGCTGCACTTTTTGTTTTCTTTGTCCAATTTTTGGCAAGAAACGTTCCCGAGGTTTGTCCCACAGGACACAAAAAGTCTCTTTCTGGCTTAAAATAAAATTTTTCAACCAAGCACTACTGAACCTCCCACTGCAAGGATCCTCACACGCCTCCCAGGCCAATATTCCACCCAGGAAAGGGCCACTCATAAAGAATCTTTTTTTACATCAAAAGGTTCCATTCTATCATCTAAAACAGGTGATTTTCTCAGCATGCAGGTGACACAATACTTTGAATAAATGCATTTAGTTTTGAATAATCTTGTGTTAACAGCTAGGGAGTTGTTCAAATATCTGTATTTTCCTATCTCTTGCAGTTACATTAGAATTACAAAACCAAGATCTGGCACCCAGAGGCATTGCACAGCTAATGCAAAACCTCTTTAGATGTGGAGTCCAGAAAGAGATAAATCATTTCCATCTGATAATGCGCACTGTAAATCACATTCTGACTTGTTTGTAACAGATTCAATAATAAATCACTGACAGGGCACCTGCTTGTGATCACTTCTGCCTCATTATCCAGACATTTTCCATAATAAACAGAATATCTGGAGTATTTCTGTTTAGCCAAGTCTGTTTTCTAAACACACTTAGTCACTATTCCAACACAAATGTCCAGCTTGACTCAGTCCTTGCAAGATAAAGATAATCCCTGAAATGCCTTTGCAACTGCCAGCTGTTAAAATCCTTGGGAATACACTACATGGATTTATTGCAGGTAAATTTAATGCTTAAAATAATGGACATTGCAGAGAAAGTAATTTTATACTGTTTTTTAATGTGTTAAAACCACATAATAGATGCATGATAGCTTTCTAAAGTGTAAAACATTCCACAAACTTGCCCTAGATATCCCAGCCCTCTCCTACAGTGGGGTTTTATTTATTAGTTCAGCTCACATGTGAGAAAACTCTGGTACAAAGTCATTACAAAATCCCTCAGCAAGTCAAGCTAAAAATCAGAGTTTCCTCCATCCCAACCCTGAGTTGTCTTCACTTTTTAACCCTTCCCCTCTGCAATTAACACAAATTAAGTATTTTTAATGTGTTACCTGTTTTTGTACACCCAGCAGGAAAGTTTGTCACGAGGTGTGGGAGGTTGACCTTTAAAATTTGTGATTTTTTTCCACCTGTAGGTTCCGGTTTTTGTTCTCAAATTGACGTAATACAGCTTGAAAGGAAAGAAAAAAATGACAATGCTTTCAGAAAAAAGCACAAATCACCACCAGAAAAAACAACCCACCACCCCCAGAAGCCTGGAAGTAACAGAGGAACTGGCAGTGAGTTTACAATGAGAAATACACCACAAAAACAAAGTTAAAGTGGGAGAATTGGCAGAAAGCTTCATCAGAGGCTCCACTTCACTGATTTTCTAGTCAGGAGTCAACTCTGACTTTATTTATACTCAATGATAAGACAACTGATTTAATCTATTTTGTTAATTCCATTTTCAGTTATAAGGAAAGCTGGTAACTCTATTTTAACCTTAATTATTACCTGATTGTTTAAAGCAGTGAATTGCTATCAAAGAGCAAAAAGAAAAGTGATATTCAGAGATTAGTCTCAATTAAGGTTGTCAAATATTTTTTAAAACCCCTTGGGAAAGCACTGGCATGAATATAGAAGATTTAAAAAAAATAAAGCTTTTCCTCAAATTTCTCTTTAATTCAATTACAAATATACCAAATAAACAGCAAGGTCAGCATTAATACTTATTAAAATACAATATTATGGGGAAAAAAGACTACAATACCCGATTGCTGTATCCTTTATCATCAAATCCCCCAAAAATGTACAGCTTCCCATTGATGCTGGCCCCACAGCTGCCTGACATGGAGGTGGGCAACTCCCCTTCCATCAGGTGCATTGTCCTGCAATTTAAAAAAAACACATTAAATCCCTTCCAGTCTGCCAAAATGTGACAATCCCAAAGAGATTTAGTCAGAATTTTTAGACTTAAAGTTGAAAATACAGTTTGGGCCATAACTAGGAGTAGGAGCTGCAGGTGAAGTTGGGCTCCTGTGGTGGAAGAGAACTTCCAGGTGGATATTGTGTGTTTCTAAAGTATCTTGATTTTTCTGGAGGTGAAATTCACATTAGGAGAGCTTTAGTAGAGCTGAAACATTAATTATTCAGAATCTGGAAATATTATTAACTCCAGGAACTCCTGAAATGAGAATGTGGCATTGCTGGCATGTCAGAAATGGAAAACTGAGGCTCTGCTGTGCCCTGCACTCAGCTCACTCAGTGTGGAGCTGTGCTGAGAGCTCAGGCAGGCCAGGAGATCCTGCTTAAACAGAACCTGGAAAATTCTGTTCGACCCAGATCACTGCCCTGATCCCTGGGAGCACAGAAAGGAAAACCAAGGGGGGGTGAAAGGGCTCTGGGCAGCCCTTCCCACAGGAAAGGGACAGCAAATCATGGTCATAGGGGGAAAGAAATGGGGGAAAAGGGGAAAGAGAGAAAGGGGAAAAAATGGGGCAAGAGAATGGGGGGAAAGGGAAGAAAAGGCAGGAGAGGAAAAGGGACAAAAGGAGGGAGGAGAAGAGAAGAGAAGAGAAGAGAAGAGAAGAGAAGAGAAGAGAAGAGAAGAGAAGAGAAGAGAAGAGAAGAGAAGAGAAGAGAAGAGAAGAGAAGAGAAGAGAAGAAGTGGGGGAAGAAGGAAACGTAAAAAAAGAGGGGGGGAAGGAAGAACAAAAAAGGGGGGAAAAAAGAAAGTGGAGGGAAAGAGAAAAAAGGCAGGAAAAAACGAAGTGGAAGGAAAAAGGGTTCTGAGTTATTTTTGGGAGGAAAAAAAGAAAGTGGAAGGAAAGAGAAAAAGGGGAAGTTCTGAGTTATTTTTGAGTTGCAATGTACATGGAATTAATACCAAAACAAATAAATACATAACTGTAACTAGATCAAGAGCCCAAGCAGCCAGTGTTTAACCGTTCTAACATAAAAGTGAATGTAAAAAACCTAAGCCAAAATAAACTGCCAAGTAAATGCACCTGTGTTAACAGAGCCTGGAGCCAACCATTTCCACCATTCCCCTGCACACAATAATTAGCCCTCAGCAGGGAGTGTGTTTCCTGGAGTCCATTTGCCAGCACAGGTCTGTCCCTCAGTGTTGGCATTAAACACCTGCTATTTATCATGACCCACGTCCCTGAAGGCTTTTCCCGGCAGGTCAGTGACAAAACCAGCTCTAGGTACAATTTAATGTCAATGGTGCCACTCACCACAGCCCACTGTCCATGTCGTAGATCCAGAGCTCATCGCTGGGCAGATAAACTTCATTTTCTTCAATGGACTGAAAGGGGAACATGAGAATGTTCCATCAGTTCTGCTTTTTGTGTTTGCACATGAAATGCCAAGCCATGTTACTCAGCAACACTGACTGATCGCAAGGAAACCAGAAGTCACACCCCAGTGTTACTGCTCTGATCAGAAAATGAATTTATTTTAGAAATAAACAACTCATTCCTCCTCAGGACTGCTCAATAAAGGCACAGACTGAGCAACTTCACATTTTGCTAAGAAAACATGTGTAGCAACATCAACCAGATTTGAAGCTCCTGAATTAAAACTCATGTTAGATACTTTTTATCAGGAGCTGTTTCCACTGGCATAGTGGAAAAATAAAAAATAGAATATAAAAATGGACTGAAAACACAAAAAGTTACTTGCAGCAGTAACTTGAAACACCAAAGTGTCAAATATAAAGGGGGAAATGAATTCTTCTGTGGAAAAAAAGATTTATGAAGAGTCCTGAACAGAGGTCATTAAGAAAGATAAATAATTTGGGAAATAATGATGAGGAAAAACAACAAACAGGAGACGAAGCCCAAAAAAATGCAGTACTCATAGTGAGTAACAACTACAGCATTAATTACTGCCTTGGGACTAGAAAGAAATTAAAGCCTGACAGTGAGTAAGCAGCCAGAGTCAGTAAACAAATAAAAACTGGCTCAAAATTAAACGAATGTGAGGAAGTTAAATAGAAAACTGAAATTTAATTAGTGACAATCCAGTTACTGATACTGATGACTTGCCTTCAAATGATGTTTTATTATGAATTTCTCACTCTGAAAGGTGCCAAGCAGGCAGGTACATCCTGGTTTTGGTAATTTATTCTGCCAGACACCTCTGCTCTGCTGTTACACACCCCTGGCAGCTTCTGCAAGGAGCACAAGCTGACTCAATTTCATCTGGAGATGTCAGAGGTCAAGCACCTGCTCCAGAGCCAGCTCTGAGCAAACACACTGATGCCAAAAATAAAGTCTGCTGGGCAGGAGTCCAGCAGCAACACGTGAAAAATGATTTATCTGTGTAAAGGGTTGCTTATAGAGCAACAGTTTTCGTAATATTTTCAACAGAAAAATACATAAAACTACTAAGAACACTTGCAAAGTTTATGTGCTAAACTTCACATACTTTGTCTGTTTTGAATGCACCATGAACCCACAATGTTTTATTAGAAAACCTTTGAAAACATTGTGCTCACAGTTCAACCTCAGTTTTAAAGCCAGAGCATAAAAACTACCAAAGATTACCAGTGATTATGGGGATATTTAGTTCTACAGAGTATTATGGAGTTTAAATCCAGGAGTTTCCCACTAGAGTTCTTTGCTTGAGTACGGAAGGACAACCTTTGAACACTTTAAAGTTACCTCCGCCATGAAAAAATATATATAAAATATGAAATATTTTTACAGAAATAAGTTTCCACCTGATCAAGGCTAGGAATTACTCCCAGCACAGGCATTTTCAATTTTATGGCCAATGTGCACAGAGAGACAAGATGAACAGATAAACATAAACAGAAAAATAACAGGTAAAACTAAGTGGGTGTATTTAATGTAGTATCATTCTTAGCTCCCTTCTGGGTTGTATTCATAGAGTTAAAAGACACAAGGACTTATTTATGACAGAACCAGAAGCGTTCTTTTTATGGAGAAAAAAAAAATTAAAATTGTGTGTGTGTTTCAGCCTGCCACCAGCTTGTTTTTGAGGCGACAGCAGCACTTTCTACGAGAGGAAAACGCGCTGTAAGCACCACACAACTACTAAGAAATAAAAAACACGGGGACTGAGCAGCGAGAACACGAATTATACCCTGGAAAAACTGAGCCACAAATTACAGCGTCGAGGCTGGAAGGGAGACGCGCTCTGCGCGCTGAGGAGCGGAGGAAGGGCGCGTCGGAAGGGGCCGGGAGCGAACCGGCTCCACCAGCCCTTCCCCACACGTGCCCCGGGACGGAGCGGCTGCGACCGGGGCAGGAGGAGGGCGCTGATCGCGCAGGGAAAGGCTGGCGGGACGAGGCGATCGGAGCGGCGCCGCCATCCCCTCAGAGCCATCCCCTCAGCACTGTCCCCTCAGTGCCATCCCCTCAGTGCCATCCCCTCAGTGCCGTCCCCTCAGTGCCGTCCCCTCAGCGCCATCCCCTCAGCGCCGTCCCCTCAGAGCCATCCCCTCAGCACTGTCCCCTCAGTGCCATCCCCTCAGTGCCATCCCCTCAGTGCCGTCCCCTCAG
>VYZP01025045.1:0-11042 GCA_013400635.1 Hypocryptadius cinnamomeus
GGCCATCTGGTCCAACCCCCTGCAATGAGCAAGGACATTCTGAACTAGATCAGAGTACTCAGAGCCTTGTCCAACCTGACCTTGAATTTTTTCAGGGCTGGGGAATTTATCATCTCTCTGGGCAACCTGTTTTTTTCTGGCTTGATGAGAACCTGCTGTACAAGACAGAGTTTTGCCAGGTGATCACAGAACAGTCTCACGGAATTTGTCTGGTTTTTGTGCAAAATTATTTAGTGGTGCACCTTTTAAAAAGTGTTTACATTATGATAAATTTTAGGCATAACACTGGTTTGAATTATGAAGCAGATTTTCTTAGCAACTGTGTATATGCAAAAGAAACTGGCAGCCCAATTCAGTTCTGCTAAGGTGAGTATTTTTTAGGAGTATTTCTGTAGTATGAAAATAAAACCATGGGTTACATGCCAGGAACATGACCAGCTATATGCATGTCCTGTGTTTTCTAAAGCGCATCAGTGATTTTTTTTTTTTTTTTTGTCATAGGAATTAAGCATTTTTATTCAGCATGTTTAATGCATTGTCCTTCAATAGTCTTCATGGACAAGCCCCAGATTATTTCACTTTATTTAACAGCCATCTGTGTAAGATGCCTGACTGCCCAACTCTCCCTACTGGTAGAAAGCAGCAGTTTCTGTCAGTGTGTGGCACAGCAAGTATGAACTCTCAGGCACTAAAGACACACTTGTGTCTTCACTTAAGTCATACTATTAAAACAGTGTAAATAAAGGCATTGGGCAATAAAATACGTTCTATTTTTGAGACTTCAAAGAATGTTTGCGTTTACTAATGATATCATTTGGCATTTCATAATCTTCTTTCACCACAATTGAAAAGTACTTTGGAAAATTAGCTGGTATGAGATTCTAGTTTATTAAAATAAAAAGGGACTGCCTCGGTGCCTTTTACTTTATGGATATGCTGGCAATCTCTAATAATCGGCAATTATACTATCAGTAAAAGAGGTGAAATCAGAAAAAAGGTCAAGACAACCCAGCCACAGGTCATACTTCAGTGTAATGAGTAAGTCTTTGATGATTTTCTCTGTTCTTCTTCCAAATTGTTATTTATCACTTGATATTTCTTCTTGGTGCCACTTGGTTGCACTAGTCAACACTTTATCCTTCTGTTGGTTTTGTTCAGCTTGTGTTGCTTTTCTAATTTTCTCTTATACTTCTATTGATTTTCTTTTCCTTCCCCTTCTCCTTGTCTTTCAGAAACTAAATTTTTAGTCTAGTATTTTTATTCCATGAGCAGTATGTCTGAATTTAATTGTGCTACACACAACAAGTAACGACAATAAAATTTGACTTAGTACTTTATTCATCCCACTTACTACCTTTCTAAGTGGAGCCTGAGTTTTCCAGCTTTACACACATCCCAGCTTTAAGCAATTGACAAATTGATCCCAGGCTGATTTTCTGCTTGCATCAGTTATTTAAACAAATGTCTCTAAAGGAGCACTTCCATGTGCTGCCAACATTGGCAAGAGTTTTCAAATTAGTTTTCACACTTTGTAATCTATGGTTTATTAACAGCATCAAACAAGACAGTGTAAAATGGCCATTTGTTGTCTTTGTGAGATGCATACACGAGCTTAAATGTTTTTACTTTATCAAACATGTTGAAGCAAATGACTGCAAAAGTCCTAAAATATGTACCTTGCTTGACACTGCTAAGTAGCTGTGAGCATGGCTGCTCACAGCTTGGATGAATCTACTCTTTACTGAGTAAAATCTGGCCAGGCCCAGAAAGTGGTGGTGAATGGAGTTACATCCACCTGGTGTCCAGTCACAAGTGGTGTTCTCCGGGGCTTAGTTTTGGAAACATTCCTGTCCAGTACCTTTATCAGTGATCTGGAAGAGGGGATTGAGTCCACCCTCTGTCAGTTTGCAGCTGACACCAAAGTGACCAGGAGTTTTGATCTGCTGGAGGGTAGGAAGAGCCTGCAGAGGGATCCAGACAGGCTGGATCCATGAGCCGAGGCCCATTGCCTGAGGCTCAGAAAAGTGAAGTGCTGGATTCTGCTCTTGGGTCACTACAACCTCAGACAGTGCTAAAGGCTTGGAGACAAGTGCCCGGGAAGCTGCCTAGCAGAAAATGACCTGGGGATGCTGTTTGAAAGCTGGCTGAACATGTGCCAGACTGTGCCCAGGTGGCCAAGAAGGCCAATGGCATCCTTGGCTTGGATCAGCAATGGTGTGGCCAGCAAGACCAGGGCAGGGATTGTCCCTCTGTACTTGGCACTGGTAAAGCCACACTTGGAATCCTCCGTCCAGTTTTGGGCCCCTCACTACAAGAAAGACTCTGAGTGGCTGGAGAATGTCCAGAGAAGGGCAGTGGAGGTGATGAAGTAGCTGAGGGGTTGTGGAGCCTGAAGAAAAGAAGGCTCGCATCACTTCGTACCATTACCCAAAGTAAGGCTGTAGCCAGGTGGGAGTCAGTATCTTCTCCCAGGTAACAAATGCAGAACTGGAGGAAATGTCCTCAAGCTGCACAAAGGGAGGTTTAGATTGGATATTAGGAAAAATTTCTAAAGGATTATCAAACACTGAAACAGACTGCACAGAGAAGTGATGGGGTCACTATCCCTGAAGGTATTTATAAAATCATGTAGATGTGGCACCTGGGAACATGGTTTAATGGTAGGCTTGGCAAAGCTGGGTTAACTGTTGGAATGCATGATCTTACAGGCCTTTCCCATCCTTAATGAAGCCTTTTGTGATTTTATGAAATATAACCAGGCAGAGCAGCGGGGAAGATGGCTGTGAAGGGCCACCTCAGTCCCACTGCCGGGACCCCCACTGGGGCTCATCCCCTGTCACGTACAGGTCACGTGTTCTTTCCAGGTGTGCTCTGGCTAAATGGGCTTTCTGGGCAGTTTGACAAATTTTGGGCTTCACCCCAACCCTTGACTTAGAGTTTGAGCTTGCCAGTTTTTAGCCCTTTGTTCAGTGTGACTTAAATAAAACCTCAAGGAACTGAGGTTTTCTTTTGTGGGCTTTACTGGTACACATTTAAGTAAGGTCACTCCTCCTGCACTGGAGGAGGAAAACTGTGGTATCCATGCCTTGTTTTACTTGATACTCCCCACTCTTAGCATCACTATAACTGCACTGTTCTGCAGCTCCAGGTTTTCTATGTTCAGTGAGTGACTAATAGGTCTCGATTAGCTGCAAAAAGGGAAGGGGGAACGACTAAGTGGGGTCTAGCCTTCTCCACTCCATCTTGGAGTCAGCAGCCAATCTGTCCCAGAGTCAGCAGAGAATGGTGAAGTCACAGCCCTCATTCAGAGAGCTAAATTCACCCATCTTTCATCACAACACTTGTCTTTAAGCCATTAATTATGTATGAATGAAGGTGCCAAAAACAGGAGGTAGAGGAGGTGGGAGGGGCAAGGTTTAGGGGCTGTATGAAAAATTCACTTTTCTCTAGTTTCAGCTACATCATTTTTCACTCTTACTTCTGCCAGGCACTAGAATAAGTCAACAAACTGTTCTAAGTATGAAGCAAAGAAGATTAAGATTAGGTATCATTGGCATATAATCAACAGAGTTCTTACCCTTCCTGGAAATGAATCATCCATCTTTTCTTGTTAAAAAGGTAAAGAGAAGACACTGCTGGATCTTGAGCTCTTTGGGGAAAAGTCAGTACTTACGCCACACAATCCACTGGGATCATCCTAAAAAGAAACGAACAGGCTAATCTTAAAGTGGCTTTTATGGATTCCCACAAAGTTTTGAATGTCATTATCATCTCCTGTCTCAGAACCAAAGTCGGGGGGAAGTTCAAGTTGTGTCAGATGACCCCCGTTTCCTCCCTGGAACAGTGTAACCACTTACCAGCAGAGGTGTGCTTCCACATGCTGGGAAGCCAACTTGCTGTGAAATATGATTAACTGTTAATGCCTGCAGGAGAAGTATTTGTAAATAATAGTTAGAGAGACATAATTATTTTGCTTTGTCATTGTTTCTTTTTGTTTGGTTGCTTTGTGTGATTTTTTTGTTTGTTTGTTTAGTTGTTTTGGGGTATTTTTTTGTTAAAATAATCTGTACCAGATGAGCTGGTCTGTAGATCAGATATCTGTATCCTTATATAGATATCTGAAGAATACCATAATTTTCTCTTTTAAAGAGAAGTATTAAAAGTTGTTTCGTAGCTCACATTTACCTGCTTGAAGCATCCTTTTGTTTCCTCTGGACTCACAGCTCTAGCCTGCTCCAGAAAAGTGAGAAGCTATAAAACTTCCATCCAGCTGAGGATCTTGATGAAATGAAATGCAGGGAAGATGGCAAAGTGGTGACCTGTTTTGACAATTCTGCCTCTGCTCCAGGGACCTGACATGTGTGCTGTGGCCAGCTGTGGACAGAAGTGCTGCTGGGGGGAGGCAGGGTGGCAGCAGAGCAAGGCAGATGGCCTTCTGCTGGGATCTTCTGAACTCCTTAAACCCACCACTGACCTCCTCATTGCCAATTAGCTCTTCTCTGTATAAATCCCCTCATTTTTAAAGTCCTAGAGTCAGAAACCTTTCAATGCCTGCCCCAGTCCCTCCCTGCAGCTGGCAGTTTGAGGTTGGCTGTCTCTTCGTAACCACCCAGGGGCTTTTCTGTGGAAGGAGCACCTGTCTTGGGACAGAAGCTCAGCACTTTATTGAGCTGGCTTCTGGAGGTCACAATGGAGGTCTGCACCAGTAATTTTTTTCAATATGTAACATGAACTTCTGTTATTGACAAGTAAAAGCAAAGCACAAGTCTTATGATGAATGTTTAGTCTGTTGCGAGTAAAATATGTGTACAAAAGCTGTTTGAGTAGCATTGCATATTCTTTCTCATCTCTTTTTTGCCCCTTCCTCTCCCTTGCAGGTCTTTTGAAGAGCATAGAACACACCATTTCCTGAGAGCTGTGTTCACACAGAGAGCTAACATTTCTGGATGCAGAGAGACAAGAGAACTTTGTTTCCTTGGCAACTGGAGCCGCCAGAAAGTGTTTCCAGCATCTGCTACCTTTACACAGGCTCACTATCATTGTAGCCTTTGGTTAATCATGTGGTAAAAACAAATATTTGCTGAAGAAGCATCTTGATAGTGTGCTCCACTTAACTCATGTGGTCTCTTCTTCAGCCTCTAGAATAGGTCATCTCTGGAAATGATCCTTTTCCAAAGTGTCCAGTGTTATGGTTCATGGCTGAACCTCAAGGTCTGTCCTATCCTGCACATTTGACTGAAACCCATAAAGAGTCATGCTTTTCTAGAAAACAGTGTCAGGAACTAAACAGCTTTCACTGAGTGTGCTGAGGTGATGGAGCTGGTCTGTGCTGCAGCATGGTGAGCAGATGGCACGGTGCTGCACAGAGTCATGCCAGTGATTCAAAGTAGTTCATTCTTACCTCTGAGTCAGGGCTGAATTAATGTCCCACCACATTTTTAAGGTTTCAAAACACTGTGCTGATGGGGGCAGCTCTTTAGGTTTTGGTAAGAAAAAATACAGTGCTGAAACCCTTCCTACCTGCTATTGTTAAATATCACATATTTCCCTCCCCCCAGGTTTCTTATTCATTCAAAGAATTTCACTATGATTGTAAAAGAAAATGCTTCACAGATACAAAATTCCCAGTTTACGTTTGCCCTTCCACTTATATTTAGCAATATTGTATAGCTGACTTTTAATTGAGGCAGAGAGCCTGGAGAAAGTAAAGATTCATGTAAATGCACATGTTGTAGTTCCTAGGCTTCAGGCAGCTGAATGTGATATTTTTTTCAGTTTTGAGAGCTGGAATTTATAACTTAAACAATTTTCTATAATTATGGAATTTGATATATAGCTTTGTATTATTAATTTAAAAAGTCCAAGTTTCCCAAAGTCCAGTGAGGTGAACACTATTGGGTCTAAAGTATTACAGCAAAAACTTTGGGGGCACTCAAACCACGTGTTTGTAAGAACATTATGGAGGAAAATGGCAGCTGAGTGGTGAGACAATGGTTTTTTTGTGCTGTCTTTTTTCTCTAAATATTTCCTTACTTTCCTATGAAAGCAGGGCCTTCTGTCTGATGTAAGCCCTTAGAGGGAACAGGGGTTTCTGGCATTGGTGTGTGGGCAGTCTGGTTTAGGTCACCCTGCCTTTCTCTGCCCTGTGACTCCAGGACACTCTGCCCTTTTCCACAGGACTGTTGGGAAGGGTGCAGAGGCACTGTGCAGTCAGGGGTTGAAGGAGAGGAAGATGGTGATGCACGCTGATTCTCCCCCTGCCTTTAGTTTTCCTTTCAATATCATGGTGGTTGTTCCTGGTACCTGCAGTGAGACCAGTTACTGCCGATAATGCCGAAATTCAGGTTTTCATTTGCAAAGCAAATTTGCAAGAAAGGAAAATATTATTTTTTAACAGTACATATGATTTTGATTTGACTTTCAGAAGACAACCCATTTCCCTTAGCCAAGTACTTTCTTTCTACTATATCACAAGGTCCTACAGAAACCAAGAGCCAAAGTGGGGTCTCCAACATAGAGCACACATAAACAAAAAGCATCTGGCAGCTTAAACATTGCCTCTGGCTCAACCTGTAATTTGCAGAGTTGTGGTCAAACTCCACCTCCTTCCAATCCTATGTACTTATGTTGCAAACTCCATGAATGGCCAGTGACTACAACTGTGAGAACATCTTTTTTGTGCTAACTCTAAGATCTGTGGAGAGTTACAGCACAGAATTTAGCTAGAGAATGAGCAGCTTACACTGTCCAACCACTGGTGCTTCAAAAAGCTGTGAGTCTGCTATTTATCTTACTTCTGTGTATCATCTGTGCTGTAGATTTACTCAGAGCAATACTGGGTTTCCTTCCCCATATAGAAGTTTTGGATCCGCCTGTAGCAATTGCACAGCGACAAAATGATTTCTTGTAAGAGCTAAATTATCAATGAGTGCTAAAACATTGCTATCTTAAATCTGTCCTATATTTGCAGAATGTGGAAAATTCTGGGGAAGATGCTAATAAGAAGTTGAAAATCACCAGTATAATTATTTATGAGAAGATACAGCAACAGTATTTCTCTTGAGTACATGGGCAGGAGACCATGGATTGCAGAGGATAAAACCAGAATTGGAGTACATTTTATGTTAGGATCTACTTCATCTTCAAAAAAATGACTTCTTCTTAGGTTTGTGTCCCTGTCTCAGGGACATTTCTGTTACACATTTGTTATTTTGGATTTTTATCCATCATCATTAAAAGCAAAACTTTTAGGCAGCTCTATACACGTGATCATGAGCAGTTACTGAAGTTCTGGAGAAAACAGTGACCACAGTCAAAGCCATCATCACATTTGTACAAGCCTTTTCCTCTAAGAGAGGGGGTTCTGTACCTTTTAAGCCTCCTACGTGACTTCTCACTCAGAGCTGACATAATTTAGTCTCTTGATTATAGGTTTAGAAAAAAAATTTGTTTAGAATAGAAAACTCAGTCGTATCAGAGACACTCAACAAAAGCAGCATGAAGTAAAGTTTCAAGATTGGAAAAGCTTGAAGGAAACCTCCAGCCTTTCTCTTTCTCCAGAGACTGGTTTTCCTGCTGCACACTTTGAGATGCAGCCAGTCTGGCAGTTCCCAGCCTCTTCCGAAGGAGTAGGAATAACTCAGGCTCTGCCTCTTCTCTTCCAATTTTCTGTTTAGAGAGAGTTCTGGTGGGGATTTCAAGGTCTCTGTGCAAGTTAAAAGATACTTGAACACACATATTGGTGCCTTGCTAACTCCTTCTTGAGGGAGTATATTAGGGATAAGTTCTGAGGGATGTGATTTCTGTACACGCCACCTCCCCATTTCTGGCTGCAGCTGGGAGAATAAAGTGCTACAGGGATTTCTGGGCTTCTCACATGGTGTGGGACAGCTGGAAAAAAACTGTACAGTAATCAGGGTGCCTCTCTTTTCTCTGGTAGCCAGCTTCTGGCTTTGGAGTTGCAGATGCAAGGTAACAGGGGCACAGCTACCCAGTGAGAAATGTTTTGGACACACAGTTGTGGAGTCAAGGCATGAAAGAGCTGATGGACCAGGCAAGGCATCTGAACTTAAAATTCCTCTTTTATTCAGTGTCTACTAGTCTGAAATCCTGTGGGATTCAATAAGGCAAAGAGGATTATTTCTTGAGGCCTGGGAGTGCAGGGGAATTGAGGAAAAAAAACTTGGAAAAGTGTATTAAAATAAGCACTCATTCACAAGAGGACTTATTTCTTGCTTTTCTTTTAATTTATCTGCATCTCAGTGTTTAGAAAGAAGTCATGTGAGCTTCTGAGCTGCGGGGACAGAGACAGTGGAGAACGCGTGCATCAGAGCAGAGTGCTGCTGGAGCCCTGGCAGAGCGAGAGGGAGGCAGAGGGAGCCTGAGAGAGAAAAGGCGAAGTGGTGGGAGCTGGAACAGCAGCAACTGCTGCTGCTGCACGGTGCAGCTGATGCCTGGGAAGCGGCTCTGCTGCCAGCACACCTCTCTGAGGGCGCAGGTGCCTCACATCCAAAAGTCCTAGGTGGTCAGTGGCACTTCCAGGAGCCAAGCACAGCAGCCTTATTCTTTTCTTTTCCTGCCAAGAGCACCTGTTCGAGGACTTCGCTTCTTTTCCTGGACTGAAAGGTATTTTTTGTCATTAATGTGTCTTTTCTATGAAAGCAGATATGGGATCAGGAAAATATAACTCAGGGCAGGATGTTAAAGCAGGTGTGCAGAGAGGTGGTGGGTTTCTCTGTCTCCTTCCCCTTTATAGCAGAGCTTAGGCAATCAGGAGCCCTTTTTAGGATAGAGTTTGACTTAAAATATGAAAGATGGGAAAGATAGGGTTAAAGTGTGGGGGTGGATCTGAGCTGTTCCCATCTGGCTTGCTTCACTATGCAACCTTTGAAAGTGGAGGAAAACTTTGCTTGTGCACTTGGAGAAGCAGCATTACATAGCAAGATGTAAAACTTGAAATCATTTAATATGAATGTGATTTGCTTAAATCTCTGCTCGGCAAATTACAGTCCCCATCACAGCAGAACTCCCTTTAACAGATATAAATAAGTTTCAGAGGTCTTAATGTTCTGTGGCTGTAAAAACACTTCTCTTTCTTTCTCTCTCTTCCCTCTTTCCAGCATACTTGCCTCCTGCTGTGTGCACTCCTCCTGGTCTCCCTCCTGCCCGTGGGGACTGTACCCCTATGGATGCCCCCATACAGATTTTCCGTGAGGAGCCAGACTCCACCTGCTCCCCAGGGCCCTGCCGACCCCCCAGCACCAGCAGCAGCTGGCTCCCGGGCTGGGCAGACTATGACAGCAATGCCACTGGGCTCTTTGGGGACGGCCAGCACAACCACACCAGCATCTCCCCCGCCATTCCCATCATCATCACTGCTGTCTACTCGGTGGTCTTCGTTGTTGGCTTGGTGGGAAACTCCCTGGTCATGTTTGTCATCATAAGGTAAGAGGTTTTGGGTACCGGTTGGAAGAGGCGCAAAAGACTGTCCCTAATTTTGGCAGGGTGGGGGAGTGGGTGGATTATGCAAGCTCTACCGTGAGGAACTGGAAAAAAGCAACTGAAATGACCCAAACCTTGTCAGTCACAGGTTTTCCTGTACTTGTGCTATAGAGAGAAAGGACAAGCTGGTTAAATGTGATAAACCCTGCAGCCTGAGGGAAAGTGCTTTGTGCCTGGAGCTGTGTTGATTGGCTGCCCTCTAGGGATGAGATGCTGCTGGCATCCGAGGGAAAAAAAGCTCGAGTGAAAGAAGAAAACTTCTACAGGACAGCTTTTATTTCCACTGTGAGGAGACCCCGAGGGACAGCTTATGTGGACACTGATCCATTATTGCCTTGGCACCTAATGTTTTCCTTAACAGGGAGGGAAAGCCAGGAAATGATAAAGAAAGGAGGAAAGGCTTAATGTAAAGCAAAGGAATTTTTTTTTCTCTGTTCAACAGTGTTTAACTCCAGTTGTTGGTGTTGAATGGAAGAAAGTAGAGAAAGTGCTAAAATACCTTCTCCATGGTTTTCAGGAAAGAGGAAGAACCTTCGTGTCTGTGTTAGTGAAGGTTTCAAACTAAACCACTTGGTGAAATGCACTGTTACTTATGCTTGCACTTACACTTGTGTATTGGTGAATATTTTAGTTTGCACTGTGCTTCCTCTCTCCTTTTGTGCTTTTCATTTGCAATCTGTAAGCATGCTTGGACAGTGTTGTTTAACAGGGTGATAATGAGCAATTCAGGGCACTGAAATCGTGCAACTTTTTGGACCCTTTCTCCACAGCCTGTTCGAATTCTTATGAAGTTCCTGGGGAAAAAAATTCCAGTACTGTGGAGTATTCATTGCTCCAATGAAATCAGCTTGTACACGTTAAAAATAAAGGAATTTGAAAGGATTCTCTTTTGTAAGGGATGCATGATAAGGGTCAAGCAATTGCAGAATGATGAAGTAATTGTCAAACTTGATAAAAGGGGAAGTTATGAGAACTACTGAAATTGTTGATAAGGTACTTCAAAAAGATAAGTTATAATCAGGTGAATACTCTTGAATAATGAGAATAAATTTACTAGTCAGTGCAATAAACAGAGATGCCTGTGGTCAATTTAGAAAAAGTGGTTGGCTCCAATTTTGTGATGTTGTGATTTTTATACCCCTGCATGCCCTTTTGACCTTTATTCAGTGTAGAGATTTAATTTCTTTTTGTATTTCTCCTTCAAGAAAAGAGACTCCATACTTGACAGTCACTCAGCTGCAAAGGCAGAGATTTTCTAAGCCATCAGTCAGTAACAAAGACAGCTGATTAACTGGCCTGGGCACCTGAAATTAACCCAAACTTAGCCCTAAAAGTTAGCATGTATGGATTATACTGGTGCATATATATTTACTTTTTTCTCTTCTTCTGCTACCCTCCTGTTTTTGTAAGGCTCTAGATAGCTATTGCTCCCTTTCCTTCTAGTTCCTACATTAGCCTTTCCTTGAATTTTCTCTTGGCCCATCTCTCAATTACGTGGTAAAAAAATAAATAAACATGACAAAACACCTGTTGGTTTTTTT